>JAJHPC010000004.1:7989924-8222424 GCA_024447665.1 Juncus inflexus
AATGTCCAAACCGGTTTTGCCTACTCTTCCGGCTTATAACGATACTCAAACCGCTACGAAATTCGCCACGAGTTTTAGAAGTTTATACAATGTAAAGCTTCCTGGACCCATAGCGGAGAATCTTTTCTTCACGGTGGGACTCGGGCTGTTTAACTGCACGGCTAGCCAGAAGTGTGGTGGGCCCAATGGAACCCGTTTTGCGGCTAGTATGAATAATGTCTCTTTTGTTTTGCCTTCAACTTTCTCTATACTTCAAGCACACCATCAGGGCGTCGGAAGTGTTTACAATGCTAGTTTTCCAGCGGGTCCACCTTTACAGTTTGATTATACCGCGAAAAATGTGTCTCGAAAGCTCTGGCAGCCTACCGCTGGTACGCAAGTCTACAAGGTATACAAAATCTAATTTTCCTAGCCATTCATTCTTTCATTATTTTTTAGTTTTCAAAATCATTAAATATTATTTATTGAATGCACAATCACTGACAAAAGGAACCATAAACTAAAGATTTTTATTTTATTTTTATGAAACATAAACTAAAGATGTGTTAGTACAATTTCAATTAAAATATAAAAAATTAGTAACACATATGAAATTTGTATTTACAAGGTAAAATACGGCTCTGTGGTGCAAGTGGTATTGCAAGGAACCAACATATTCGCAGCTGAAAATCACCCGATTCATCTCCATGGAAACGATTTCTACATCTTAGGGCAAGGATTTGGCAATTTCGACCCTAAAAAAGACACATCGAGTTTCAACCTAATAGACCCACCATTGCGAAACACGGTCGGTGTACCAGTTAACGGGTGGGCCGTGATACGATGGGTGGGGGATAATCCCGGTGTGTGGCTCATGCATTGCCATTTAGATGTGCATATTACATGGGGTCTTGCTATGGCATTCTTAGTGGAAGATGGAGTTGGAGAATTGGAGTCTCTTGAGCCTCCTCCTACTGATCTTCCCCTTTGTTGATTGATTTATATATTTATACAACAAATTTGAAGAGGGTTTGGGGATAGTTTGGGGGAATTAATCAGTCTTTTATGTTGGTTTAGTATTTGTCGGTTTTTGTTTACCATGATTTGGATAGGGTTGAGATTCTTGATTCATGCATTTATAAATTGTTATTGTCCACATTCTAAATTTGATCATAATGGTTTCCTTTCCTAGATTTGGATAGGTAAGCTTTGCCTGATGCCTCTCTCCTTCTTGAACTGTCCTTTCGAACATTCGCCTACAATTTGCTTGAACTTGTCATGACAATTCTTTCCCCTTGACAGTTTGTACGAGTTGTTTGATATGAATCTTCTAGCACACATTTGATGGTCTCTTTATTAAAATCCATGCATTGGGTTATTTTTTTTTATATAACCTTGAAACGAAATTGTAACTTTTTGCTTTTTATTTGGAACTATTAAAAACGTCCAAAAAAACACAAAAATAATTTCGAACTCATAGAGTTCAGAAACGCTATTTGTACCAATCAATGATACGAACATTATTTCTGCAAAATCTTTTAATATATTGTTATTTCTAAAAACAACTCATTTATTGATAATTTGATTAGACAAAAGCTTATGTTTATATTATGTCATCTAGTACAAAAGCTTTTAATCTCCTCCAAACAATCAAAATGCAACAATTCACAATTCATAAGAAAGTAATATATATACAACATGACAGCGAAATATAACTGTTTTATATTTAGTTGAAACACAATCCTAATTAGATTAAACAACATATTTAAGGCATTGGACCCCAACAATGTATTGGTATTTGGTCATTCCTTTTTTGCATATACACCCTTTAATTATTTAAATTTACTACCTATCTGTGTGTTTACTGAATTGTCTCATTTATTGAGAAAATATGTAAATATTATTTAACTACTTAATGGTGATATTCTTATCTCAACATAGATCTTATCTTTGAAATCTAAACATCATATAATGTCCATCATGATTATCCTCCAATATCTCATTGTCATTCAATTTTGAAATGTGAAAAGGCGTAACGAAAACAATCATGGTTTAACTTTATCTAGACTATTTTTGAAGGCTACAGGCGCCTTAAAGAGAAATAACATTATATACAACAACGCACCCAAAAAGTATGAACAAACGTCATATCATTTCTTTTGCATGTATTTAATTTGTCATGCCGATCTTACCCCTCCACAGTTTTAAATTCCATGCATATATAACTAGTGTATTGGATAGACATGTTTTTTGTTCATATCACCTATTACGAACGTTTCCAATTTCTTCAACTCTTCAACCACTCATAAGATAGTAATATATATACATACACACAACAAAGTTTAACTAAAGAAATATACTTAAACAAATCAAGCAACAAACTTGAGACATCGAGCATCATTATGTATAACCTGATACACCAACAAAATCTAACACCAAATCTCATACAAATATAACTTCTTTTGTTATTTTTGAATGAATTGAGCAGGGTTTATAAAACTGTTACACCCCAGACCCATTTTAGACCCGAGATATAACGGTCGTAAAGGTGTTACTTAAATAGTTCCAATGCATTTACTAGCAACACAAACTAGTTTTGAACATTTTAAGGATAGTGTGTTGAGCTGTTTGGTTTGTACTCGGCCAATAGATAACTTGGGCTCTAATATGGTTTTTCCTAACCAGCACTGGTATAGTCTAGTGTTATGGTACTAACCCATAGGTGACAGATTGAATCCCGTCTCTAGCAGGATTTTAGAGAGATTTTCAGATAGGGTTAGATGTGGCCTCTCAGTGTGTGAGTTTGCGTGCTTGTGTATGCCTTCGGGCTATTGTCAAAAAAAAGTTTTTCCTAACTCAGTTTATTCAGTTTCCTCACAAATTCAATTTTTACATTTCTAGGCGAAAAAGGACCGAGAAATCGAGCACCTGAAACAAACCCTCGACCAATCAGAGCTCAGACTCACCCGTCTCAATTCCCAACTCCTCAAACTCGAATCCCAATCTTCACCCAAAACCCAACCTCCAAAAACTCAACCTACAAACATCCAACCTCCAAAAATTCAACTTCCAAAAATCCAACCTCCAATAAGTAAACCTCCAAAACCTCAACCTTCTCCTTCCTCTCCTTCTTATTCAGACTCAGAAACCTCAAACCCAAACTCAATTTCAACAAACTCTCTGAGGGATTTCATGGAACAGTGTCTTGGCACCGAGGATGTGATTTATTTATTGGGAGGGAATGATGGGAATTCTTTTTTAAACAATTTTGAGAGTTTTAGTCCGAGTTTGGATATTTTGACACCTCTGAGGCCGATGAGCTACGCGAGGAGCTACATGGGTGTTGCGACGTTGGACGGGAGGATATTTGCGGTTGGTGGTTATGACTGTGATTCTTGGTTCGATACGGGTAAATTTTTTTGTTATATATATGGTTTTGTTGTATATTAGTGTTATATATTGTTGTTGTAATGTATATATGATATCAGAGCAAAATCCTGGGTTATACACATGGATGTGTATTAGACTACTAGCTGAACGGACTGGTACTGTGTGTTAGTTCTTATAAGGATGCTAGAAATTTTAATAGTGGATTTTGTTGCACCCCGAACTAAAATTAAGATATAAAAAAAGATTAGTCTCAACTTTAGAATTTAAGAGATGGTAGAATAACATAAATAGCTGAAGGAGTCCACTAATAGTACAACCCAATTTAAGCATTTTAAGACCGATGTTTTGGTTCTATTTGGTTGTATTGGACTAGTAGGCTCCTTGGGCTCTAACATATCTACAATGTTCTTTATAATATCTGTATAGTAATATGTATGTATTATCGCCATAAAATGGTTTGACTCAGCCAAGAAGGATAAGTTAGAGACTCAATTGATAGTATATTTTCAAGAAACGCATATATGCAATATTTAATTGCCAACCAACTTATCAAGGCATGAATGCCACGATTTAAACCAGTCAAGTCTCAAGAAGAGTTACAAAACATTTGTTTGATCTTTGGGTTAGGACTCATTGCATAGATACGGTTGAATAATTTGCAGGAATAATAAGACATGCAACAGTTAGAAGAATGGAGATGAATAGACTTAATGATTTTAAAATTTAGTCCTTAAAATCTTAATAAATTACGACTTATGAAATATAACTCCATTCTTGATGATTTAAGTTTCTAGAATTTTGTTTCAAAATACACATTTTATTAAAATATATATACTTTTAGAATTTCAGAAAATTAAGATTTGTAAAACTACAAAAATACCCTTTAAACCAAATTTTAAAAATTTCGGGGTATAACAAAAACCCCACACCCAATGATTTTCTCATACAAATATAACTGGCCACATTTCCACAAACAACCCAAAAGATAGTAGCATATATACGCAAAACACAAATCCATCCAAAATTAACCAAATCAAGCAACAAACTTAAGGCATCGTGTATCATTATGTACAACCTGACACCTGCAGAAACAAAATCTAACCCCATATCTCATTCAAATATAACTAGCCACATTTCCACAAAACCACATATATATCACGAATACTCACACAAAATTCTTAATTGTTGTTAATATTCCGTTAAAATTTATCAGTCAATTAACATCTATAATAATTATATTATTATTAATTACTTTATTAAAAATATAAAATAACTATTAAATACTTATTTTTATTAATTTCTTCTAGAGAATTTTAGTTTTTCTCTCAAGCATATTCCTCTTGAACCTACCATATAGGAAAATTTACAAATAACCCCTTAGCTTTTTTGAATATTACAAATAATCCTCTATATTTTCATATTTATTAATAACCGTCTTTGGTAAACATCATCTTGTGTACATTTTTTTATATAGCTATTATTATAATTGTTGTCTGATTATGTAGGACTTGGATGTTGATGAGATACATCTAGAACTTTTGTATGTGTATTTGTGTTTGTGCACAAAAAATTCTCATTCATTGAGAAAATATGTAAATATTATATAACTGATGGTGATATTCTTATCTCAACATAAATCTTATCTTTGAAATCTAAACCTCATATAATGGTTATCCTCCAATATCTCATTGTCATCCAATTTTGAAAGGTGAAAAAGCCTAACGAAAACAATCATAATTTAACTTTATCTAAACTATTTTTAAAGGATATTAGGCAATTGCCTTACGAGAAATAGCATTATATACAACAAACCACCTAAAAAGTATGAACAAAGCTCATTCTTTTGCATGAATTTGTCATGCCCATCTTTCCCCTCCACACTTTGTAAAACTTGGTTTAGTACGAATCTTCACACGCTAATTTGATGGCCTTTTAAAATTCATGCATATATTATTAGTATATTGGGATAGATATGCTTTTTGTTTTTGTTCATATCATCTCTTACGAAACTTCCAATCTCTTCAACTCTTCAACCAATAATAATATAGTAAAATATATGCATACACAACAAGACTAAGCTTAACTAAAAACATGAGCTTAATCAAATGAAGCAACAAAATTAAGACATCTCATATCATTATGAATAACCTCACAACTGCAAGAACAAAACCTAACGCAATACCACATCTAATACAAGCATAACATATTTCCACAAACAACACAAAAGATACCAACACATAAACTAGCCCAAACACAAATACATCCAACATCAACCAAATCAAGCAACAAACTTAAGACATCGCGTATCATTATGAATGACCTAAAACCTGCAAGAGCAAAACCTAACACCACATCTCATACAAATATAACCCGCAGCATTTCGACAAACATTACAAAATATGCCAACATATATACATACACGAAACACAAATACATCCAAAATTAACCAAATCAAGCGACAAATTTCAAACATCTAGTATCATTATGTATAACCTGACACCTGCAAGAGCAAAATCTTACACCGCATCTAATACAAGTATAACTCGCAGTATTTCCACAAACGGTGCAAAAATGTCGCCTACACGAAGTGCTAGGCGGGCCCACCGCGGCTTTTAAGTATGTTGGAACGTGTGGTGGTAATGACTCTAAATTCGCCTATATTATATTGGATAAAATAAAATATAATAATAAAATACGATTGAGATTAATAAATAAAAATTAATAATAAAATACGATTGAGATTAATAAATGAAAATTAATTTGGAAGCTCTCTAGGGGTTGAATTTTTAAACCATGTGATGTGAGTGGAATAAATATTATTTTTTTTGGACAAAAATTGTGAGATATTTTTTGTATATATTGTTGATTTTAATTATGTTGGGCCGTAAATATGTGGGACGTGGGACGGTAATGACTCTAAATTCGCCTATAAAATATATTGGAAAAAAAATATTAATATTATTATTGTATTATGAAAACATGAGTGGTCTACAAATTCAGTGCAACTATTATGGTCGAATTAGCATCTCAAAATATTAAAGTCTGAGTTGGATATTTAGTGTCAAACTATAAGAACCAATGATCAAAGAATAATTATATGTTAATTAAAGAAAAACGTGCATTATGCCAAAAGTATAAAAAAGCCCCTGCATTATTACCGAAATTGCAAAAAAACTCCCAACCGTTATTTTTATTTTGCTAATTATTGGAAAAAAAATTATTGTAACTCTTTTGCTAAAGTATTTCATATTAAACTTTTTGTTATTTTGTTAAAATATATAATTGTAGATTGGGAAACTAACGGTGCTAGTTTTAAGCAACGGTACGAATATTTTTGCAATATCGGCAATAATGCAGGGGCTTTTTTGATATTTTCAACAAAGCCGGATGACAATATATAGGGTTTTGTTTACAAATTTCTTGTTTCATAAAGAATGAAATTTATTAACAAATCTTGCCTCGTGTAAAACTTCCATGAAAGATCTAGGTGCTCTTTTTGCATTTTCCAAAGCTTTTGCTTGTCTTGTTTTTCTTTTTGTGGCGCTGCTTTTTGTCTGCTTTTTTTGACCAAATACTGTATTAAAAATAAATGTAAAACATAGCTTAATTTAATTGCAAGCTCAATACTAAAAAAAGGAAAGAAAGAAAACTCTGTTGTGAAGATACAGAAATTGGGTTGTAAAAAAGGTTTCTATAATTTTGCAATCAAGCTTCAATTAGCCTTCAATTAAGATTCAATAGAGCAATTAAACCAAAATTCAAATCAACTTTGTCTCAATTAACCCTAAATCGACCAAATAAACCTCAATTAAATCACAACTCAGCCTCAATCAAACCAATTTATCCCAAATTCATGACAACAATCTTCAAAATTACTAAACAAACAAAAACAGACAGAACAAAATAAATCAAACCTTGCTCATCATCCTCATCCATAGAATCATACTCATCATCATTCACCTCCATCACTTCAATCCCCGCATTGTCGCTCTCCAACGCCTCCAGCCTCGCAATCGCCGCCTTCAAAAATCAAAACCCCCTCAAAACAACTCCCAATTTAACTCATAGTATCATTTACTTACTTGATTTCGATTGTCAGTGCTGGCGAGAGCAGCAGTCATTTTGGTGGCCATTTTTCTCGTGCGGCTTGAAGTTCGCCTGAACGGCCCCGTATGTTCTTCTTCTTCCATTTTCGCTCTCTTTTGCTCTTTTTTTTGTGAATTGCGAGTGAAAAGAAAGGAGCATTCATTCGGGATTCCGATGATTTTGAGACCGGGAATTCGATTCGTGGTTTTCTGATAAACCGAGAATTGAAGTCCCGATTTAAGTAGCTTTTTTGCCTGTTGGCCCAATTTCATGTATATCCCTGCAAAGTATCATAATTTCATGGATACCTCTATCAAAACTGAAATATTATCGGTATCCCTATAAAATTACTCAAACATCATGATACCCCTATGATATGAGAGAAACATGTATAATTCTCTAACATAAATTAATGAAAAATAAAACAGATTAGTGTCTTTAAAGTTTGATCACTTTATTAGATAAAGAAACCAATGAATAATTTCTTATTTGCATAAAGTAGATACTACTACTACTATCACTGGGTTAGCCTAATAATCATGGTAGCAACCACATCAAGGTGAGGGGTTCGAATTATGCTTATAGTAGGATTGATTTAAAAATTTAGGTGAAAACATATGAGTCCATCTAAATGAGAACAAATATCAAACGATCGCTTACAGTTCTTCCTCAAAAATAAAATAAAAATAAAAGTAGATACTACCAGTTAATATTTCCATCAATGCAAATACAACTTAACCGGCCCACCGGCAAGGAATTAGAGAGTTAAAACAATGGAACAACAAAACAAGCAGTCTATGATATTGCTGGTTGTTGCATGGCAACACGGCGATTCTATCTAAGAGAAGCAGGACAGAAATGCCTTGCGCCTTTCAAAGCTGACAGACTGCCAACAATATTACCAAAACAACACGACTGATCACCCCTCGCAAGTGTATTGTGACAAATTAAATACAGTATATATTGGTGAACCTGATTGTCTTTGTTTAGCAATTAATTACCTTTCGTACAACGCAAATAAGACCCTGTCGTGAGGCCTCTCCCTCTCTCACAATGATTAAATTTCCATTTCTTAAATTAAAAAATCTTTAAAATGTTTGAGCATTTTAAAGTGGACTTCTAGAACTCATATTAAAAGGATGAAAAAAGTCGACATGCTAATTTTGTGTTTCTGTTTGGTGTAAGTGATTTATGTTTAGTGTTTAGTCATCCAACTTAGTTGGCAGTGCTTGCGTTTTTTTGATTGGAGGTGCTTATCATGGCCCCAAAGAATAATATTAAAAGACAGTTTCAATCTGAGTTGCTTATCATGGCCCCAAAGAATAATATTAAAGACAGTTTCAGTCTGAGTTGTTTGCCACGCATTTCAATATACTAATTCTTCTTCCAAATCCTGATCACTAAAACGAGAAAAATGATATATATAGAGAGAGAGATCCGGTACCCTACATGCATAGTTGAACTGATACAATTGTCCACAAAAAGAGAGATAACATGGGAGAAAGAACTTGTTTGATGACCTTGATGGTTGCAACAATTTTAGCAGCAGTAGATAAAACCCAAGGGTCTGATTACCCATGCTTGCAAGAGCTAAATTATTACTTCTCAACAACATCTAGGTATTATTGATGCACGACATTGCGAACGGTTTATTTCAACGAGTACAATTGCATGTGCAGGGTATATCTCTCCCCCGATCTCAGCTCCCAGCTCGGCTTTGATATTAAAGATTACTTGGTTCAATGCATTATCATCAGAGCCAATGCTAATATTTGCGGTTATGCTCCACCGGCAAAATATGATCCGCCTACTCCTTCTGGTACAGTTTAAAGTCACGTCATATTTTCCCATATAGAAATTCCCTGAGTAGAAAACTAACAAAATACATCTGCCAGCATATTGATAGAATGGTTTAAATTTTTTCTTGATACAGGCTATCGGGACATTCTTATCTTCTTACACTTGTCACCACAATTCCAATTGCTATTGTTCTAAAAGTGATATTGATTGTGATTTGCATAAGGAGAAAGAAGAAGAATGCTGTGCACAACACACAAGTTTTAAAGAAATAATTATTCACAACACATCTCATACAAATATAACTCACCGCATTTCCACAAACAATGCAAAGGGGATACTTAAATATCTATATACACCACAAAAAAGGCCTCATCGTTGTATGAACTAAGCACGTGCTGGACCATCTGGAAAGCGCGTAATCAATGCATCTTCCGACAAAAAATGCCCCATCGTTTGGCCATTCTAGCAGAAATTACCCAACAGTCCACACACTGGAAGACATACTGTTAGGGCTTAGACTTGGTGTTTTCTCTTCCCTCTTTTAAGTCTGTGTTGTAAATATCTCTTTTTATTTTTATTTTCTTTTATTTGTATGAACTTTTTATTTTTATTTAATATAATCTCGGTGAGGCAATCTCCTCCGGAAGCTTAAAAAAAAAAAAAAATATACACCACAAAAAAGCGAACTACAAATATTTCCAAAGCTAACACAACAATCAAATCAAGCGACAAATTTCAAACATCTGCAAGAGCAAAACCGTACTCCGCAACTCGCACATGTACAACTTGCTGTGTTTCCACAAACGGTGCAAAAGATACCAACATATCTACACGCAACACAACTAACCAAAACTCAAATACATCTAAAGTTAACCAAACCCTAAACACTAACCCTAAAACCCTATCCAAATCAAGCGACAAATTTCAAACACCCCGTTTCATTATGTACAACCTGATACCTCCAAGAGCAAAACCGAACGCCACACCTCATACAAGTATAACTCACCGCATTTCCACAAACAGCGCAAAACATACTAACACATATACACACAGCTCAACTAATCAAAACACAAATACATCCTAAATCAATTTAAAACACAACCAACCAAATCAAGCGACAAACTTAAGGCATCTAGTATCATTATGTACAACCTGACACCTGCATGACACCTGCAGGAACAAAACCGAACGCCACACCTCGTGCAAGTATAACTCGCAGAGTTTCCACGAACGGTGCAAAAGTGTGGCCTACACGAAGTGCTTTGGCGGGCCCACGGCTGTAATGACTCTAAATTCGCCTATATTATACTTGGTAAATTTTTCCAAAACACTTATCTTTTCGTGAATATTTTTAAAAACCACCCCTTTGTTTTTTGGGAAACTCCATATATCTTTCAACCATGTGTTAAATAAAATATAATTTTTGGCAAAAAATATCCTTATAATATTATTTTTGGGACCATATATACACCACTAACTAGGCTGCAAGTATACTGAATTTCATTAATATCTATTTCTTTATTCTTATGAAGCATAAATTATCAATTATGCCTTTCAAAATTTGAATACATTGCTTTTACAAATAAATTAATCATTTTCATGATAAAATATTAAAATATCATTCATATTCTTTGTAATTGAAATTGCTATACTATACCATTTATTTATTATCCTTAAAAAATAATTTCTGTTATCTAAGACATATACACGGACGTAATTTTATTTCCCGCACAAATTGTTGAAATATCAAATATGCTCATTTAAAAGAGCCACTCATGATAGTTTTATCTTTTCAATTTCACGTCGTATGAATATTTAATTACAGTTTCACGTGTCTTGTAAATTAGCATATTTAGACAATTCATATTGAAATTTGAACTATACATTATCTGTCTAATATAGCTCCAATTTTAGCATTTTTTTGGGAAAACATCACTTGAATCTTGTCTTTGAAATCTAAAATCTCGTAATGTCCAACATGATAATCCTCCAATATCTCACTGTCATTTAATTTTAAGATGTGAGAAGGCCTAATGAAAATATTCATGCTTTAATTTTAATTTTTTAATTTTTAACTAGACGATTTTTGAAGGCTATAGTTCTTATCATGAGAAATAACATTATATATAAACAAATCACCTAAAATCATCAACAAAACTCATATCATTTCTTTTACATGAATTTGTCATGCCACTCTGTCCTCTCGACATTTTGTAATGGTTGTTTGGCATGAATCCTATCACACTAAATTGACGGTTTCTTTTTTAAAAGTCAAGCATTTATTGTTTTTGTATTTTTTGAACAAACATGCATTTGATCATATTATTTATCTAATAGAAAAGCTTCCAACCTCTTTCAACAATCAACATAAAACCAATCATAACATTAATATGTATATACACAAACAACTACGCACAATATAAATGTGTAATATTAACTAAGAACAAAATCATTAATCAACTCGAGCAACAAATTTAAGGCATGAGTATCATTACAAATAACTTGACACCTTCAAGAGCAAAGCCTAATGCCCCATCTCGTACAAGTCCCAATTTGCCGCATTTCCATGAACAGTACAAAATATATAACTAACATATCTGTACAAACAACACAACTAAACAAATTTAAATACACCCTAACTCAACTAAAAACAACATTAATCAAATCAAACAATATTAACCAAATAAGGTACTGTAACTGAAACAAGACCCCATATTGTTGCTTTAGAAGCAAGCAATGGGTATGTTTGGATCAAAACCTGATATTGGAACTAAGAGTAGTTCCGATTGCTCCTAAGGTCTGACGATCTATGTTATGAATAAAGAGTCGCTCAGAATAGAGCTACAAGGATACAAGTACATGTTTCAAGAAGTTCTCGACTAATGATAGAGATCAATAGTAGTCGTTACAAATTTGCAATGTAAATCTCTATAATCTCATAGGCATTTCCTGCTAGTAGAACATGAAAGTCATGTTGCCTAAGCACTGGATGCTTAAGATTGGCCTAGTGCAAGTGAGAGACTGAAGGAATTATGCCATAGGCCAAAGTGTTGGACTAGAGATTAGATTATGAGAAACATGTTTATTCAGTTCATATATGAATGAGTGTATGGGTGACTAATATATTTACATATATTAGATCGACCATGAATGACACTTCGGGTTCACATCATCAAAATACGTGATTCTGATAGTAGAACTATGAACCAACTAATGACATTCTAAACCGTCCCTAGCGATATGTGGGATGTTTATAGAGATAAACATACTTCAGGTAAGAACCTACATATCCACACTAGTATATTCGCAGGCTGGATGATCATGTTCTGCTGATCATAGACATAGGGATGTCAAGCCAGGAATATAGGTACGTGTTAGAGAACACGTACTGGACTGACCACACTGTGAGAATATGCATGGTATATGTCATTAGTGTTTATCATATGAATAGTGTGCTTGTTCCTACGACCTGAGATCACCATGGATTCCTGTATGTGGAACTGCATACTTTAATATGATCCTACATCATCCGTAACGGGGTGATTATTAAGGTCATCATTAGGTATGCACTGAATCATGACGAGGAATGTGAGTGACCAAGATGGGATTTGTTCCTCTCGTCATGAGGGAGATATCTCTGGACCCCCTGATGAACTATGACTGAAGAAAATGCATGGTCATTCTCAAAATATATTAACATGTGTTGTTAATATCATTTTGTATTTACTCAGTCTAATTCTCGATTAGGAAAGAGACTTTGATCAAACTCAAGGATGATATATTACCGTGCCTTGTGATCAAGACGTATATCGTAGAACAAAAGGAATAAGCAAATGTTTATCCAGATATGTTTATAATCGCTGATCATTTCATTTAACATGGATAGTCATGACATCAGTCTCGAGGTTACTCATAACTTACGATCTTTAGAAGATTGTTGCCAGCGTTAAATGAAACATACACGGTCACACATTGAACTCCATCCGTACGGGATGAATATGCCTCAAAACAGTTATACATATGATGTATAAATTGGTGAACGAAATAATCAATTATTGGATAATTGATTGAACCCAATAGTGCCATTTCCGTTGGCAACGGAATAGTTCCGTTCCCAACGGAATATATATGGAAATTGTAATAACCTTAGCTGTCAAGTATTTCGTTATGGAAATATCTATTCCGTTGGCAATGGAATAGGCGCAGATTAGGGCTTTAGTTATGGTAACTGAGCAATCGTTCGCCTCTCTCTCTAGTATAAATAGAAGGGCATAGTCTCTCTATTATATACACAACTCAGAAGCCTTAGAGGTCGTCTAATACACAGAAAAGAGAGAGAAAGTTTTGAGAGATATTCGGAAAGTATTTTCGGACTTGTCTAGCCAAGCCCGGTTATTCCGTTCGTGTGATGTTCGCGTGGATACGAGTAGAGGTTCTCCATCTTGAGAACTTGCGAGCGATCTATCTTCGTCCCTAGGAGAAGAAGGAGTTCTTCAAGCCGATCATCGGGAAAGAGTTTCGCGAGCCGAGCTTCAAGAAGGAGTTCTTCGAGCCGAGCATCAGGAAGGAATTTCGCGAGCCGAGCTTCAGGAGGAGACGGTTGCGAGTCAGAATAGTTCAGACCTACATCCGTTCCTCATCTCGCGGATCAGGAAGATCCGAGGTATAAATTTTAATGGTTAATCTCGTACTTTTATTCCCTTAACATAGATCCTAGGACGGGTTAAATCCATAGGTTCCGCTGCGTATGTAACGTACATGGCTATAAATTTCCCAACAACTCACTCCCAATTTACGAATGATTTGTTTACCTGATTGCGATTTTCAGTGCTGGCTAAAGCAACCGTAATTTTGGTAGCCATTATCGTCGTGCAGCTTGAAGTTCGCATGAACGGCCCCGTATTTTCTTCTTCCATTTTTTGATAATTTTACTCTTTTTCCTTCTTCAATTTGGATTGGAGAAATCTAAATTTTGAGCAATAAATCAGGGTTTAGTGAAGAAGCTGTGAAGCTTTTGGGAGAGAAAGAAGAGCATTAAAATCCAGGATTTGTAAGCAAGGATTTCATTTCCCAATATTAGTAGCTAGTTTTTTGTGATGCCAAATTTCATATGTACTCCTACAAAAAACGTCATAATTTCATGTATACTCCTGCAAAAAGTGAAATATCAGCGATACTCCTATAAAATCACTCAAATGTTTAATAATCTCTACAAAATCACACATATATCATGATTACTGCTATAAAGTTCTTAAAATATCCCGAATAATCTTATCGTTAATATTCCGTTAAAATTCTTAAAGTATCATGAATATCATTGTCGTTAGAGATACAGAAAGAGAGTGAGACATGAGAAAATTTGTACATGAGAAAATTTGTATACGTATGGTGCGAAAAAAGAAAAAAGAGCGGACAAGGACGACATGCTAGTTATGAGAGACATTTTTGTCGTGTACATTGGCTGATTTAGTTGTTCAGTGTGTAGGATAAAACAACGGGTTTATAATTATATACATGGACTTGATGTATAAATTTTGAAGATATTGTTTGACTGTAAAATGTAAGAAAATAACGGGTTTGTAATTAGGTGGATGTAAGAAGAATTAAGATGAATCATGTGCAGGAATAAATATAGGTGAGTTGACATGAGTACGGGTCACGCTGAAATATGGTTAGATTTATGTTTTTGTTGATTATAATTGAAAATGAACTAAAAATGATCTTGGTCGGATGGAATCGTGTTAAACCTCAAAATTCCGCATGAAAAAATGGAAAAACTCAACGAGAACAGAAGAACTTGAATCGACAGGCCTAGTATTTGAGCTCTGATAGAGGAGAAAAAGAGAACTTGAAGAATAACAACAAGAAGACGAAATATCTCCATTGTTTTCCCCTCTCTTTCTTCTCTCTCAGCTCTCTCTCTCTCTGGCAATCATTTTTTAACCGATGAGGAATTTTTGGAAAGAAACGAATTAAAAAAATAACTTTTGATTTCTTCCGGTAACAAAACCGTCTTTCCTCCTTTGCTTTCTGTCTCTATTGTTCATATTCACTCAAAATCTGAGAGTTCACTCAAATAAAAATTGACAAATGTAAATTTAAAATTTATAAATGATAAAAATTATAATTCCACAAATGAGAAGTACGTAACTTGCAATGTCCTCAGATTATGCATAATCACATATTAGGAATATGTGAACACATATCTATGTGTGAACTACTCTGTTTTCTAACTAAAGTTAATGATAACAAAAAATAATAAATTTTGACCTAAATAATATTTATTGAATTAATAAATTTATAATCATTTTTATTCAAATTAAGCCCAAAAACTTGAAAAAAAACTAATAAATATGGTATAAGTTATTGCGAGTTATGGAAAACACAAAAATCAAAACAAGCTTTATTCAAATTAAATGGATGGGGAGATCTTCTTCCGTGAGATATCCATTTTCACACACCAAACAGTACCGATCAAGAGTTTGGAGGATCAAAGGATCCATGGGGTAATACGAATCACACCGGACTATTCAGGGCCAATTGGACAAAAGCTACATTATGAGAAAAATTCTGAAATTAGTAGAAAATAGACTTATTTTTGCCAAATAAATAGAGCAAGTAGTGAAAAAGTGTGGATTTTTTGCAAATAAATTGCTAACCTACATTAAATGAGGAGAATTAGTCAATTCTGCCCGTGCCTGCTCTCTAAGTTGGAGATAATGGTCGAAGTGAGCACCTCCATTTCAAAAATTCTAAAACCATAGTTCAAAAATACTAAAACCTAAAATCAACAAGTTCTATTCAAATTAAACGAACAACAAGTTCTAAAATTCTAAAACTTGATTTCCACTCAACGTTAAATGAACAACCACAGTTCAAAGCAACAAAGGTGATAGACCTTGAGATATGTCGATAGTATGATATGATGAATACGGCAGACAAGGAGGCGGGCTTTCCTGAGAAAAGAGGTCCTCCAAAGGTCATGACGGCGCAGAGACAAAACTTCGTCACGACAGTGCAGATCAGGCAAACATTGGTGCAGAGGTAAAACTTGGTCACATTGGTCCATTCTGGCCTTGGCCTTTTTGTAACACCGAGAAAAAAGTATAATTATAACAAAATGGGATAATTATTTATTCAATATAAAATAAAAATTTGAGAAATACAAATTTAAAATTTATAAAGGACGAAAATTATAATTTCACCAATGGGAAGTATGTAACTTGAAATGTCCTCGGAATATGTGTGCACATGATTTTTTTTATGAACAGTACATATTTATAGTGTTTGGTAGTTGATTTAAGCCGTCAGATCAATCTGGCGGTCCAAAATGCTCGTGAATATGTGCAGCGTTGATTAAAACCCTAACATAGGATCTAACGGCACATAATTTTGGAAAAAATGAAGCGTTGAATCATTGTATGGCCCAATCAAATGTTATTTTTAAGGGAATTTAGCCCGATATAATGACCGGCCCGAAATTTATCCAAATATTAGTCATATCACATCATGAACAACTCTGACCATTTTTAGCTAAGTTCAAAACATTGTTCATCAAAAAGATCAGATCAAATTTACTTCAAAATATATTCTCTATCAGATAAAATATTGACAAATACATGTTTAAAATTTATAAACGATGAAAATTATGTCCTCGGAATATGTGAACACATATGCATGTGTATATGCATAATATTCTATCCTATTTTTTAGTTTTTATTAATTTCTTACAGAGAACTATAATTTTTTCTCTCAAACATATTATTCATCTTGAACATACCATACATAAATAAAAAACTAAAAAAAATATTAAAAAAAAACTCAATATAAATCCTTACCATATTTACATAAAGAAAAAAAAAATAACATCATTCTTAACACTATATATATTACAGGGGCATACATGAAATTAAGACGTTTTGTAGGGATACACCTGAAATTAATTTGTCCATTAACAAATCGGGAATTCATTTCCCGGTTTTAGTACCTCTCCATTTCTTCAGAGTTAAAGTTAACTTAAAGACTATACGGTAATAATGAAAAACAAAACAACAAGGCATAATATATCACAAAACTCTTTCTTCCCAAATCTCTTCTTCTTCTTCAATGTCTCCTTCCTCTTCTTCTCCTCCTCCTCCGGTTCCTACCCTCTCCATCTCCGGCCTTACTCTCGCCTCCCTCCTCCACCTCGCCTCCACCTCCCCTTGCGACGCCTCCGGGCTCCTCTCCGGCCACCTCTCCTTGCCTTCCCTCCCGCCTGCCCTCTCCGATTTTGACCCGCCTTCAGTTCCTGTAGTTGCTCCCGCGTCGCTCTTCATCACGCATCATTACTCCTTCCCTTCCCCTCTCTCCTTCTTCTCGCCGCTCTCCGTTGTCGATCGTTCGTTTGTATCCGGTTTGTCGCAGATCGTTGGCTGGTTCTCTTACAGGAGGAATACCTCGCCGCGGCCTTCGATGCGGGAACTGGCGGTGTCCAGTTCGCTGGCTAAAACCCTAGAGACCAACAACAACATTCCTTGTGTATTTCTCCTGTTATCAAGCTCTAACTCCTCGAATCGGGCTGTGCACACGCACGTTTACAAAGCGTTTGTTGTGCTTAAACAAGGAGAAAGATCCATTCTTCAACCAGTTTCACTCAAGGTCATCAATGTCGGGCCGAGCTCAAGCGGAGGGCAATATGGTAACTTCACACCCGAACTTTCGCCCCTTCCGTTGATGCCTTGTTCTGTGAGAGCAACAGAAGATCTCCATTTTAATCCATGGTTAGTCCTAATTATTCCACTAATCACACCATTTGTTCACGTTTATAGCTCAGTTTTGTTAATCAGTTGGATTTCATATTTTACCCTTCTAGAAGACTAAAACTTCAAAATATCGTAACTAAAATTTTTTCTTACAGTAGTGAAGGGGAGAAGAAGAAAAGCAAAAAAGAAGAAAGTTTAGGGGGCTTGAAGGAAAAAGCGCAAGGCCAAAAGACTCTCGATTCTGTTTCTGACGGATTTGGAGTTGAAAGATTGGAAAAACTCGTTACTGGAAATTCATATACAAATGAATTGGAGGATTTGTATTGCAGTATGTTGAGCAAGTTAGAGGGACTCGTGAGACAGGTGGAAAAATCCTCAATTAGGGTTTCTGATCAAGTAAGTATTTATTTTCTAATTTTTTTTTTTTGTCATTTTTTGAATGTTTATTATTTTTTATTTGTTTCTGTGGGCTTTAGAAACCCTAATTGAGGACTTTTCCACTTGTCTCACAAGTCCCTCCAATTTGCTCAACGTATCACAATACAATACAACTCCTAATTTAGATAAAGTTTAGGGGCTTTAAAGCAAAAAGCGCAAGAGTGAAAGACCCTTGATTCTGTTTTTGATGGATTTGAAGTGGAATTGGAGATTTGATATGGAAATTTGTGCATGAATGTTGAACAAATTGGAAGGACTTGTGAGAGGTGAAAAAATCCTCAATTAGGGTTTCTGAACAAGTAAGATTTTTTTCATTTTTTCATTAATTATTTTTTCGTTTTTTTGGACGATTTTGTGTGGGAAAATCCTCAATTATGGTTTCTTAGCAAGTACGCTCTTTTTTCTCATTGTTTCTATTTTTTTCTTTTATTTGATGATTTTGTATGGAAAAATCGTCAATTAGGGTTTCTGAACAAGTAAGTTCTTTTTTCTCATTTTTTTTCATTTTTTTTCAATTTTGTGTGGAAAAGTCTTCAATTAGAGTTTCTGAACAAGTAAATTGGTTGATATAATTAACTTTGTTTTGTGTTTTTGTGGGTTTGTTTGGTGTAGTAGTAAAAATGTTAAATTAGAAATCCTTATATGAACTTAACAAACATGAAAGACTTAAATTAGAAAACATAATATTTATTATTTCTGAAATTTGTTGGGTTTTTGAGGAGTTTTTTATACAATTTTTATTTATTTGCAGGAAAATAGGAATTTAGAACTGAGATGCAAATTAGCTGGAATGGAATAAAAATGGCAAATTTCAATTTGTCTTGAATAAGGTATATGATAATTTCGTTTTTAATTCATGCAAATTACCATTTCGATTTTCATAAGAGTTCTCGAATCAAAATGAAATGACAATAACTCATTAAAATGAGAATAAAATGAAAAACACAAAGAAATGCGAGTATTGTCATGCTATTTAAATGAAACACTGTTATAGTGGTTGCCACCATCTAATTATTTTTTTTATTATTTATTTATTTACTATTATTTTTTTTATTATTATTAATTCTTTTTGCAGTGGCAGACAGAGGCCTGTAGAAACTCATTGGATGAATTTCTGTTAACCGTCCTTTTTTTACTTTTGATTAACATTGCGTGAAACTGGATTATTATTATTATATCATGCTTTTTAGCTTGGCTTTTAGGTTTCTATGCATTTATTTGTTTTTCCTTTTGTATATTTGTATTTTATGGCGGAAAAATGTGGTTTAATATTGATTTTGGCAAGTTTTAAATTAACCCTTTCAATTTTGAATGTCCAAATAAATCTAGTTCCAAAATTTGAGACTATAAATAAAAAATTTCATGGAATGTCTTAAAAATGCAAGAGATTAAATGCAAAATCTCCATGAAGTTAAGAGTTTCATCAATTAGCATCCTTTTTAAACAAGTTAGAGGTTCAAAAATTTAAACTGATTGTCATCGTTACTGCATTTCATCAAGATAGAACAAATAAGTTGACTAAACTCAAGAGAGTCAAAACACAAAACCCCCTCTTTTTATTCTTAAAAATCTATCTAAACACTAATTCTCTCCCCTTTTGTCTTAAGAACCTAATGAACCCTAACTCTCTTTTTTTCTTAAAAAACCCAATAAACCCTAAATCTCTCTTTGTTTTTCCTCAAATTATATATGTTCATTAAAAAGCAACGGCATTGCAACATCTCTTTCCAATGGCTTTCAACCCTGTATTAATCCACCCTCTTCCTTCTTGATAGCATTCCACCTGCCAATCATTTCATTCAAAATCAGATAAAAAATAATAAATATTCAAAACAACACTATAGCTAAAACTGTGGATCATGATAGATGATACTAATAAATAAATAATTCGATGACAAGCTTTCATATACAACTTCCTACATTTTTGTAATGTTTATAGTAATTTGATTTTAAACTTATTTCTCTCTCTAACATGGTTTGGAGTTCCCATTCCCACCTTGGACTATATCGAATTTCAAATCCTGATTCATTCATTTTATGCAGCTCGGTGTTTTTAACATGTTAACCGTAAATCAGAATTTGAAATTCCATTTCTTTTTCATCTGAGGTGGCATGATTTGAAACTACCAATTAGATTAATGAGAAAAATAAGTTGAATACTAGGTTATTCTGAGTATTGGAAAATTAAGCAAACTGCTTATCTAAGTCAATTCTAGAAGCATTATATACACTTCAAAAAAAAAACATAAACTCTAACAAACGTACAATATCAACGGTGGAGTCCTTCTCATCGGTTCCACCGATCGCGTACAACGACCCGCCCACCACACAAGTGGCCACATAGCCTCTGCCGCGGCAGATCGGCTCGCTCGTCACCCACATCGGCTTCCTCGGATCGAAACATTCGACGGTTGAGACGGGTTTGCTGCCGTCATAACCTCCCACTGCATATCTGATTAAAAAAAGTTAAAAATTAATTCACTTCAAAAAGGACTAAAAGAAGGAATTTAAAAATATTCAAGAAGGTTAAGGGGTTTTAAAAAATGCCGAAATTAAAATGGTGAAATGTTTGTAAAAAATATATAAGCTTATTAAAGAATGAAATAAGTGATGGACAAGCCCCTCAATTTGCAACTATATAACTTATTTCTATGACTAACCCGATTGAAAGCTCAAAATCCTGCCTCAGATGGAAAAAAGATTTCAAGTTCCACCTTAGATTTTATTCAGTTTGTTAAGTGTTTTTAACATTTTAATAACAAAGCATGATTTGAAAATTTGTTTTTTATCTGATACAGATTTTGAAACTTCGAATGGGATTGATGAAAAAAATGAGTTGAAAATCAAGCTAGTTTGCATTAAACATATCTAAATATAGTAATTAAATTGAAAAAGAAGTAAATAAATTTGTACAATTTGTCGTTAAAAACAGCCAATGAGTGAGTCCCTCTCCTTGTACTCATGTTCGGTATTTGCTTCCAATATGGCTCTCTTAAATCAATCCTCTCGCCAGAACTGACATTGTATAAACATTAATCATTTTAAATATATGAACAAAATATAGTTGATTATTAAATTGAAGTAAAAATGTAATTTGTAAAGATGAGAAATTGTACCATAAATATTTATCTCCATCGTAACCACCAACTGCATAAATTGATCCGTTTAGTGACACTACCCCTAAGGAGGACCGCTGGAACACAATAAGACTTTATTCATTAAAAAATTGTTCATAATTTACAATATTTAATTTATGTTATACCATTTTATGTGTCAGTATTCCATTTACCATCATATACTATTACGTACAAAATGGTACATGCTAGTAAAAAAGGTACAAGTAATATGAGTAAAATTTGGTCTTTCAAAACATTAACAATTACAAATGGTGCTTCGAAAATTGGTACCTTTTCTTTGAAATGTCAAAAATTACCAAATATCCCTTCAAAAATCAGTACCTTTCCTTGAAAATATCAAAATTACAAAATAATCCTTCAATAATTTTCATACCTTCACAAGTCGGTACTTTTCCTTCAAAACATTCAAAATTACGGAATGGTCCTTCAAACAAAATTCCATACCTTTTCAAGCATAGGGAGGAAACTCATCCACTTGCCTAAAACAGGATCGAACTTCTCAACCTCCTTAAAATACTCGCTATTATCTTTTCCACCAATTGCGTAAATTTTTCCATTTATGGAAACCGCAGCTAAACACCCTCTCTCTCTACTTAAGGAAACTTGTGGGACCCACTCGTCATTCCTTCTGTCGTAACACTCCACTACAAAATAACATGAAATGTTATTATTAAAACTATATAATATTCGATAAAACATACATACTACTATACAGATATTATAAAGAACATTGTAGATATGTTAGAGCCCAAGGAGCCTACTAGTCCAATACAACCAAATAGAACCAAAACATCGGTCTTAAAATGCTTAAATTGGGTTGTATTATTAGTGGACTCCTTCAGCTATTTATGTTATTCTACCATCTCTTAAATTCTAAAGTTGAGACTAATCTTTTTTTATATCTTAATTTTAGTTCGGAATGCAACAAAATCCACTATTAAAATTTCTAGCATCCTTATAAGAACTAACACACAATACCAGTCCGTTCAGCTAGTAGTCTAATACACATCCATGTGTATAACCCAGGATTTTGCTCTGATATCATATACATTACAACAACAATATATAATACTAATATACAACAAAACCATATATATAACAAAAAAATTTACCCGTATCGAACCAAGAATCACAGTCATAACCACCAACCGCAAATATCCTCCCGTCCAACGTCGCAACACCCATGTAGCTCCTCGCGCAGCTCATCGGCCTCAGAGGCGTCAAAATATCCAAACTCGGACTAAAACTCTCAAAATTGTTTAAAAAAGAATTCCCATCATTCCCTCCCAATAAATAAATCACATCCTCGGTGCCAAGACACTGTTCCACGAAATGCCTCAGAGAGTTTGTTGAAATTGAGTTTGGGTTTGAGGTTTCTGAGTCTGAATAAGAAGGAGAGGAAGGAGAAGGTTGAGGTTTTGGAGGTTTACTTATTGGAGGTTGGATTTTTGGAAGTTGAATTTTTGGAGGTTGGATGTTTGTAGGTTGAGTTTTTGGAGGTTGGGTTTTGGGTGAAGATTGGGATTCGAGTTTGAGGAGTTGGGAATTGAGACAGGTGAGTCTGAGCTCTGATTGGTCGAGGGTTTGTTTCAGGCGCTCGATTTCTCGGTCCTTTTTCGCCTAGAAATGTAAAAATTGAATATTTGTGAGGAAACTGAATAAACTGAGTTAGGAAAAACTTTTTTTTTTGAGAATAGCCCGTAGGCATACACAAGACACGCACACAAACTCACACACTGAGAGGCCACATCTAACCCTATCTGAAAATCTCTCTAAAATCCTGCTAGAGACGGAATTCAATCTGTCATCTATGCAAAGGTGGGGTTAGTACCATAACACTAGACTATACCAGTGCTGGTTAGGAAAAACCATATTAGAGCCCAAGTTATCTATTGGCCGAGTACAAACCAAACAGCTCAACACACTATCCTTAAAATGTTCAAAACTAGTTTGTGTTGCTAGTAAATGCATTGGAACTATTTAAGTAACACCTTTTTTTCTTTTTAAGAACTCAAGACATACAAATTCTGTTTTTTTTTCTTAAAAATTGAGGTAGGTCATCAGATTTGCATTTAGTTGTATATATTAATAACATATAAGAATATTACAAATAAATTTCCTATAGAGAGAGAGAGAGAGAGAGAGAGAGAGAGAGAACCTGATTTGTCTCTAGCCAATGCATCCGTTTAGTCAGCTCAATGATGGATTTTAACATCTATCAAAACAAAATTAAAATACAATAAAATTATATTTTACTCATCTAAAAGCAATAAACAGAAAAAAAACTGAGCAAAATCCAGAATCAATAAATATCAAATTATCATCAAGAAAAAGAGGAAAACAAAAGAAAAACACCTCATCACATTCAGTAGAAGAACTATTTGCAGATTCACCCTTATCATCCTTCAAATCGCGATTCTCCTCACGACTTTCCAACTCCGCCCCTTCGACTTTGACTTTTCCCTCTTCAAAATCATCCTTCTTTTTCAACCTATTCTCCTTTATCTCCTTCAAAATCCCCAAAACCCTCTCCTTTTCCACCTCCTCGTTCCAATTCAAATTTGAATTTGAATTCAAACTCAAATTCGAATTCGAACTATTTGAATCATCAGCCAAAACCTCCCAATCCGAAACTATTTCTTCCTCACTTCGATCCAAATTCAAATCCAAATTATTTAACCTCAAATTATTCTTTGAGCTCTCAGCTTTGTTGACCGGCCTTCGCACAGCCTCGGCAAATGAGAGGACAACAGGTGGCGGCCTGAGATTGGTCGGAAACGGACACTTTTTGAAAAGAGAAGTTAAAGCGCGAGTTTGTGCGTGGTCAAGCTCAAACCAAAATTTGGTTTTTTCATAATAATTGTCTAAAATCGCGTTTTTGAATTCTTTTTCCTCGAGTGGGTAGCAATTCGCTCTGATTCGAATCGGTACCTAAGAACAATGAAAGATAATGGAATTAATGGGTGTAAATGTAGGGGAAATTTTGCACAAAAAAAAACCCGATATTTTTATTGGAATATTAAAAAATCCTCTACTTTAACCTTTTCATTTTCCAAAGTCTCCTAACTTTGAAAGTTCTCAAAAAGAAAAGCCCTTACGTTTAACTTTTACTTTAAACTTTAAAGAGAAAAAAAATAATGTTCAAATAATTATGATAAATATGTAACCAGAGTTTGCAAATTATTTATCTATTATTTCAAAATAATTTAGATGTCTACATATCATTTTTCTATTATTCAAAATATGCTAGAGTTTTTTCAAAATAAAACATTTAACTTACGGGAATTTTCCACAAATTCCAACAAACATGCGATTGTTTTCAAAAAATCCCCCAAATATTTATTGTTCTACTAAATTTAACATTCATTTAGTTTCTCACTTGGGCTGGAAAAGGAGTCCTATAACTGCCCATATCCATCCACGCGTATGTGTCGACATTAAAATAACATAAATAATGTTCAAATAATAATAAATAATATGTAAATAAAATTTGTAAAAAACGCCTTAAATAAAGTCTAAAGTAGATGTTTTTTTCCAATCTTCCAAAACATAATTCCCAATTGTAATTTAACATAAACACTTATTCATGATTTTCTCACTTGGGCTGGAAACGGAGTTTTATAACTGCCCATATCCGTCCACGCGTACGTGTCAACGTTCAACCCGCCGGCTCCCGCGGCCTCGTACAGCCCGTGCATCTTTCTATCACTATAGTTGAACAGGAACAAAGGGAGGCCTTGATCTATGTTTTTGACGTACGTGAAGTGTTGCGATGGCAAACCTGTGAATAAAGGGAATTGTGAATGTATAGAATTAGAAATGTTTGGTGTGCTTGTGTAATCATTGTTATGTTTGTCGTGTGTGTGAAATGTTGTGATGGTAGCAATGTGAATAAACGGAATTATTAATCGGTTCGACATAAGTTATGTGTTTGGTTGAATTTGGAGTATGAATTATGTTTGATGTAGTTATGTATTCAGATTTATAATTGTCATGTATGTGAAATGTTGTGACGGTAATCAATTTGGTGGTAGAATTAGGCTTATCTATGTTATTTGATTGAATATGGGATTCAAGAGCAAAGAGGTAAGAGGTAAGAATTGAAAATAGAAGTAATTCCAATTTTTTAAATATTTTGAGTAACTTAGATTTTCAACTTATTTATCTCACTTACTCAGTTTGGAGTTTCAAATCCTGTTTCATGGTTGCTGTGTAACAACTTAGGCGGGATT
The DNA here is from genome assembly GCA_024447665.1 of Juncus inflexus. Taxonomy (NCBI): domain Eukaryota; kingdom Viridiplantae; phylum Streptophyta; class Magnoliopsida; order Poales; family Juncaceae; genus Juncus; species Juncus inflexus. Next base: position 8,015,731 of record JAJHPC010000004.1, read on the forward strand.
GGAAATTCCAGTTTTATCTGAGCCAGGATTTGAAATTCTGAATGGTTAAGTGAGAAAAATGAGTTGAAAATCAGGTTCATTTTGGTATTTGGAAAAATGAGGGGGTTACATATAGAAACTTCTCTTGAAAAAAACAACAACAAAAGGACAAAGGATGCATAATTAATTTATAAAATTTTGAGGGGTGGATATGAAAAATTACCAAAGAGTTGCTTAGAGTGGCATTCAGCCATTGTGTCGTGCTTGCATCCAAAAATCACACCGCCCAAATCACTTTTTCTCAGATTTCTCTCTCTAGGAAAATTATCCATTTCTATAGGGTTCTTTTGGTAATTAAATGATCTTGTCATGCTTTTGTTCTGCACCATTTGTAAGACTAATCTGAAAAAAAAGAGTGAATAATTGTTAGAAATTTGGATGTGCTGTAATTTTTGAGAGCATGCAAAAATGGGTGAAATTTGGAAGTAAATGGGTACTTGAGTAACATGAATATGTGGAATTTTATCTAATATAAGGTTTTAAGATCATATTTTTTGGGAAAAAAATAAAAAGTTTTAAAAAACTTGTTGGGTAGATATGCAAAATGATGACTAAACCTCTGTAATTTCTCTCTTAAGTCTTTAAACTCCATGATCACAAATTAACTCCTGATATTATTTTTAAGCAAAAAGATACCAAACAAATGCAAAAAAACGCTTCATATTTGAACTGTTAGAAAGATCAATACCATGATGACCATTACTTATGAAAAAAAAAATGATAAAACCAAAGAAAAAAAAAACAGGTAAAAAGGGGGAAATCACAAAAAAATAGAGGGAGAGTTAAACATTTGATATAATGAAGATTAAAACCAAAAAACATGAAACCCAAATCTCTATTTCTCCAAAAACATTTTGCATAAACAAAACAGAGAAGCATAAAAACTCCATGAAAAATCAAAGACCCAAAACGCTTTCATGCACAATTATAACCCAACCTAAGTCAACTTAGTTTACAAAAATTACCTGAATAACGAAGATTAAACCAAAAAAAACGAAATGGGTTTCTTCTGATCTTATTTCAACAAAATTTGGGAGAAAAGAAAAAGAAAAATGGATAAAATGGCTTCTAAAGAAGGTAAGAGAGAGAAGCTGGCGAGGTAGAAATGAGCAGAGTGGGGTTTATGAGTGGGTTAATGGCAAGGAGAATGATACTCTGAGAGCAGATTTCTTTGTTCTGAGAGCTGAGAGAATAAGAAATAAACATTCACCAATTGAGAATACGCTCTCCGAATAGTAAATCTGCTCTTAGAATAATGGAAAAACAAAAACCTCTTTTCTAAACTGAAATAGTGGAATACAATTGGTGCTTGTTGGTTAATTTTTCACATACTCCCTTGTAACATAACTTATTTGTTTCATGGGTAAATTTAGAGTTATGCCCTTTCAAAATCTCTCAATTGTATATGTCATAAAAAGTGCTAAAAACCCAAATTATGAATAAATATTTCTTTCATTTTTTTTGGTGGAATGGGGTGGGTATGAAATATGAGTTGCAAGCGTTACCAATGTGAGTCAATAACGTTCATTTTTCATAACTGAAGAGTCATCGAATGGTGAAGAGACACTATTACGTTACAAAAAATATGACTGAATCACATGATTCTAATGGAATTTACATAGATTTTCATATTGGTATATATTAATATTATAAACCGAGTTCTTTTGATTAGTATGGAAAATAAAACGGATAAGACGTAATCACGTTCTGTAGTGTGTTCATTTGATTAATATGGAAAATAAAACAAATAAGGCGTAATCATGCTTTGCACTGTGTTCGTATCTCGTCTCGCTTTCTCTCATTTATGCATAATAAATATTTAATAATGTGTCCATCGTGAACAAATGTATATTTATGTTTTTGTATTCATTTATACATTATCTTTTCAATTGCATGTATCATTTTTCAGCTATATGCTTGAATATAAGTTTTTATATAATGTATAAAATCATGAAATTCTTTCACAAAATCTTGATTTTAATAAAAGTAAGAAATTACTTTTTAATCATGTGAATTCTATTTAAAGAAAGATAATAATTTCAAATCTTCCATCAAGTGATATTTTGTGAGATACAGTTAGTTAGTCTCTTTTTTTTTTTTAATGAAGAGATATAGTTAGTCTTTATAATATTAGACTTTTTTTAAAGTAAAAATAACAAATTGAAAAATCCACATACTAACAAGTAATCATCATAATAGCCATTTGAAGTTTCGCTTGAAAAAATTGGAAACTAACAAAATTTGAAAATTTTCAGGGTGTTAATGAAATTTTTTCGAAAGTTCAGTTCATTTAAAACCAGGGCAACGACCCAAACCAGCTTTATATTAATGTCCCCTCTATTGTCAAGTGTAAATATTCTTTTAAAACAACATTGTCTAGTTATTAGTACACATTATTTTTGTTTTATTTTTTAATTTTTTTATTTTAAAATAGTAGTATTAATTGAAGTAAGGTCAGAAAAGCATGATTTTTAGTTGCCAAATACGTGAAAGAATCCCGGTACAAGTCAGGGGCTCCTACCGTAAAGTGTTTATCTCTTTTATCGATTTGATTTTCCAGGTTGTTTATGGTATAGACAATCACATAACAAATTTAATAGATATAGTCCAGTTTAAATTTCGGTAAAATGTATCATATTAAAAATTAATACAAGGTCTGGTGGTTAAAAGGTCATTTTTTATGTTTTTGAATTTTTTTTTTTTTTTTGGGATTAAAACCCTTAGGTATGCATTAAAGCAATAGTTATATTACATTCGAAAGGCAAAAAGAACTAACAAAACCAACCAAACCAGTATATCTAAAGAAGAAAAACAAAATACAAACCAAGAAATAAAAAGAAAGAAAGTGAAGGAACAGCAACCTTGAGCTGAGGCAAGACTTCTGCTAACTAAATAAAGCCTTGGAATTGTAGCATCTTCATATTCACATTATAGGGTCCTTCCCAAATTTGCTAAATTATGTGCCTCTTGATTATTTTCCCTTCCACAAAACATGAAAGTTGGGTCCTTAATCCTTCTTTAATGCAATCCATGGCATCTTGTATGGCTGTCCAATTAGAAGGTTGAATATCATTTGGGTCAGAGGATTCGCATATGAGTTGTACCAATTCTAAATTATCCATCCAAAAGATACATGAGTTCCCTCCCAACTGTAATGCCACAATTACAAGTGCAGCCTTTAGGGCTAAACATTCTACATGGAGAACATAGTTTGCTTCTACTTTCTTCATAATTATCCACTTTAGTCCCCATCTTTACCCTTAATCACCACCCAATCCCATTTAACCCTAAATTATTATCCCCTGTTGACCCATCTATCCAACAATACAAGTCAGAATGACTAGTCTGTGCCATCCCTGTATTAACAGTAATTCCACTCCTCATGAAACTAAGCCCACTTCCTGTTGTCACTTGTATAATTCTCTGCAAGGTATCAAGAGGTTGTGTAAACCCATTTCTAAAAACTGAGTTATTTCTAGTCTTCCATATTTTCCAAATAGAGCAAGCCATCAAAGTAACCAATTGTTGCGTTTGCCCCCTTATTAATCTTTCGAAATTCACTTTGAAACAATTTTCCTCCTTCAGATTTGTAATGATAATGCTCAAACTCAACCATACAGTTTGAGCATGACAGAAGAAAAAAATGTGATTCTCAGTTTCTTTCGGGCATCCACACAAGGTACAGTTGGATGGAATAGAAGCCAATCTGCCATTTAATCTCTCTCTAGTAGGAATAGCCCTTGAACAAACCCTCCAAATAAACAGTTTTACCTCAGGCACCACGCCTTGTAATTTCAAGATAGAAGCCAAAAATTGTTGACCTCTCTGTCAGCAGAAATCAACCCTAAACTCTTCTTTATACCCACTTCATAGGCTTCCTTAACTGAGACAATTCCGCTTGTTGACTCTTCCCAAATGAGCCTATCATTAATGTTCTCAAACCTAATTGGATCAAATTTCACCCTTTGTATTAATTCTCTTGTTTCAAAACCAAAAATTTCATCAATTTTAACACAGAAATCATGATCCTCTCTTGAATAGATTTGGTTTACTTTAAGATTTTTGCAATGCAACAATAGGCAAAATTCCCTCATAAACAATAAAATAGAACAAAATGGGAAAAATATTTTCATCTCCCCTCTAAACACCCCAGAAATATCCGCCACCAGATCTTTATACCTCTTTAGATATTCACAAATTCTTTGCATAAAATTATTATGTTTTTTCATTTATGTTCACTGTACACATTTTTACTATTATAAATTTTCAAATTAATGACAATATGCATTCTTATTTTTAGGCATCATATTTTTTGATATATTCATTACATCTTTTTGAATATCAATATACATTTGTAATACAGTTATGACTTTCTGATTCCGACAGTGCTAGCGACAAATAAGCCAGAGGTGCATATATCCCTTCACCAAAATTAAATCTTCCAAATTACACACACAAAATAACCCTAGAAAGATGGAGGATGAAGATTATCGAGACCTCAATCAGGAGCGCAAATCGGATCGGGCTATCACCCAAAAAAGATGCCTTGTGAAGTTACGATGTTGCTATCAGGCTGTGTTGAACGGCTTCACTGCATGCGAGTTGAATCCGGACGAGTGTTGTAACGACATCTTTTTTGCTCTGGTTTTCTTTTATTTCATCTCTCTTTTTTTGTGAGTTTTTGTTTAACATTTAGAGTAAGCAGGGGGTTCTGATTTGCAAAAAGTATGTAGAAATGGAGTGAAGGCGAAAGGCGATCAAAGACATAGTAATTTAGATACTTTTTTAGTAATAAATAGGCTTCTACTATTTTTGGTTCTTTTAAGACCGCCGAAAATGAGTCATTTTTATGGTGAACACAAGTCATGTTACAAAAGAAAGAGTACATAGAAGATATCTTAAGAAAAAAACACATTATCCCTTTCATTCAAAAAAAAAAAAAAAAACTATCTTAAAATTATAGTGAACAATACAATTAAGGGAATTAAATTACAACAAAACATCATCCTTAGTTTACTCCATCTTTCAGTTTGGGCTAAAATTAGTTCATGTTGAATTTATGCTCAAAAGAGCAAAGAAGGGGAAAATTTCAATCATCATCCTCAGGCAATTTAAAAGATCTCTTGCTCCAACTTAACGAGCTCAAAAACCGCGGCAACTTAAGTATCGAATTCGCGCGACTAATACCATCTAACGCGCTATAATCCTCTCTTAACCCCTTAATATTTTCACCCTCATCTCTAATTGCTTTACTTAGGCTTTTGGTTAATGAAATTTCAGGAATTGAAGTACTTATCTCTGGTAGATCTTTAAGGAAGATGCAAATGACGGCGCAATCGTCAATTTTTGAGGCTGCATGGTTACGTTTCCATCCACGCACCGCACGATCGACTAATTTTTTGGCTGAATCAGATCGTTTTTTGGTCGATGAGACAATCTTGATCACTTCATCATTTGATAACACATCCCATATCTACAAAACTCCCAATTACTTCTTAATTAGTGAATATGAACAAATTTACATACATGCGGGGAGATTGCACAAGGGAGTCTAGTGTTACTGCATGAACAAAAATCTGACTAGTATAGTTTGGAAAGGACGATATGAACCGTTCATTATAATTTAATTATTAGACCTTAGCCAAAAATAACAATTTATTATTGTTGCATATTTCGATATTACTTACTCCATCAGTAGCGAGAACTAGAAATTCGTCCTTTTCTGATAATCTCCGATATGAAACTTCAGGGGTAGAAATAAGCCCACAATCCTTCAAGCAAAAATCACCGAAAGCACGAGACATGGCGAGACCCGGCGAGTCTTCTTCAGGCAACCAGAGTCTATGTACATCTGACTCTTCTTCTAACGCAAAAACTCTTCCTTTACAACTCGTTATTCTTTCTTCTTCATCTACATTGGTTGGGTTTGAAGTATCTTAGGCAAGTTTTCATATCCACCTGTCTTAATTTTCTGAATACTAAAAATAACCTGATTCTAAAGTCATTTCTCTCACTAATTCAGTTCTAAGTTTCAAATCCCGACTCAAATAAAAAAAACGGGATTTCAAATCCCGCTTCATAGTGAAGATGTTAAAAATTCTATAATGGACTGTAAAAGTTTTTTTTTATTAAAATGGACTGCAGAGAAGTCCTGAGACGGGATTCGAAGTCATGTTTGTTATTGAGGTGGGATTTTGAACTTCGAGAGTAAGGTTAGTCTAAGAAATAAATTGAAAATTGGATTGTTTCCATTATTTAGAAAATTATATTGACAACATATACAAACTTACTAAAGTATTTTGTAGTGTTGATTATCATAAGTATTTGTACGTATTAAATAATGTTTCAAATTTTGAGTTACAAAATTCAATTGAACTACAATTGCATTTATAAGTAGATTAAAATGGCATATCAAATAGTATTCCTCACTTGGAAGATCGGGTTTATGATCGATTGTGAGCTGAACGGCTACCTGCTGGTTTTTGACATCCCTTGTACAAAGAACCGCTCTTGAATCTCCAAGATTGGCAATTATCAAATGCTCTCTCTATATAAAGAAAAGAAACAAACAAACTAGAATTTCAATTACCAATTATTATATACAAATGAAAAATTGTTTTTCATACTTTATGTATCAAATGAAGTTACCAATTTTACGATTGAGACAGCTGTTGTACCGCTACAAATGCAATCAATACTGGTTTGGCGACCCAACTCCTCATCCAAATCCTCAAATGCCTTGATGAAATTATTCTTCCATGTAGAAATCAATTGTTCGCAATTTGAATCATTAATTTCATCTTTTAATTGATCATGCGAAATTTTTGATTCAAAAAGAGAGCAAAGTATTGATGGTAATGCGTCTCGTATGTATCGGGCCACCTTGTGTCCATAAGGCCCATGTCCGTCAAATACGCCAAGAAATATTGAACCTTTTTCTCCGACGAAATCCTACGTGTCTTAAGAGATCAATTGTGAGCGATGCCTAATTAATACTTATTGAGGATAAAATACAAACAAACATTTATATATAATATTTAGAGTTTAAAATTTTGTCTCAGATAAAATGTGATTTCAAGAAATATGTATGTGATCGCCTACTCTCCTTCAAAAAAATGGGATTTCAAATTTTCCTTCACTGGTTTTATGTAACATATTTAGTGTTTTTGACATGTTAACCATTAAGCGGGATATGAAAATCTCATTTTCTTATCCGATTATTCTGAACTCCGAACAAGGTTGTTCAGAAGAAGAAAAAGTTGAAAATCAAGTTATAATTATATGAGTATTTAGAAAATTGAGGAAGTAATAATAATAATAATAATAATAATAATAATAATAATAATAATAATAATAATAATAATAATAATAATAATAATAATAATAATAACAACAACAACAACAACAACAATAATAATATTTTTTGTGATTTTAAAAATTATTGCAATACCTCCCAAATGGTCATGGTGTCTTGGTTCACACCTTTTCTACCTTGCTGAGTGTACATAGAAGCATACCCACATGAGCCTCTGAGCATGACACGTGGCACTCCGTCATTGGATGAGCCATTGGTCACCTCTTGATCTCTCTTCTCTTCACTCAACTCTTCTTCTTCTTCATTGAATTTCCTTGCCTTTTCTTGTTCTTTTTTATTCTTACATGGAAGCCATGAATCAAGCTCTTCTTGTTTGCTGCAGCAACCACCCATGTCTCTCTAAACAGAAGAAAATAATAACTTTGCTCAGGTCAGAGCTAAATAGTGAGGTTTGAAGAACTTTTGCAAATGCATCCCTCAACCTTCAATTTTTTTTGTTTTCTCATCCCTCAGATTTTGAAGAAACAAGACAAGTAGAGTTCAGTCATAATATAATCTTAAATACTGGTGTCTTTTTTAGGTAAAATCTTAATTAGTATCACTCATTGCAATAATTACTCAAGGTCCTATTATAGTTAGAAGTTGATGTGGCATTTAGACAAGATATAATAAATGTAATTATGATCGATCTATATTAATTTCATTTGCGTGTCAACAACTATAATTTTGATAGTGTTTGTATCATAAACATGTAAATCATATTTATGTCCAATAATATTCATATTGACTCATGAAAAAGAAATCTGCGAGACATAGTTACACATCAACAACATTAATAATATATTATTCAAAAATACAAAATCAAAATGTGAAATATAAATAAATCAGGGACCAAAACGAAAAGACATATATCAACTTGATCGTGGGGAAGAAATAAATGAGGGAGATCAGATATTGGTTGGAGGTTTGCAAATTAATATTGCCAAGTTAAGAGCATTAAATAATCTTTTTTTCTTTTTCTACGAAACAACAAATAAACAAATAAAAAGAAATAAAATATATTAAAAGGTATAACGTGTTGCTTGTGCTTCATCCCAATCTTTTGTGCCTTTTGTAATGCCCAAAAATAGAAATTAACCATAAAAATATGTCTAAATATCATTTTCAATTCTAATTGTCATTTCTATGATTTTTAACACGGGTTTATGAAACTCGTTATATGTTGCTTTTATGTTGGTTGGCTTGTTCTCTCACTTTCACACTTTTGCTTAATTGCAGAGTGGACCTGATCCGTTGAAAATAAATGGAAATATTTTTCATAAACTTCCAGTTATTTGTGAATGTTTTGAACAAACCTTCTCATATTTTGAAATTCTCTAAAACCCCTAATAGAGGTTGAATTTTTTAACCTCTATGTAAGATTTTTCAATTCATATGAGAAATATTTTTTTACTGTAAAAAATTCCTCTTATTATATATTAATTTTTTCTGTATTTTATATTGTCCTCAAAAATATCAAAATAGGTAGTTGATTTTCAAAACATGATCAGCATTATGTTGTATTATATGAAAAATATGGAAAAATGCATCTAATGAGACGTATTTTTGTCCAAAAATTACTTCATTTGACTTACATGGTTGATAGTAGTCAATATAAAGATAAATAAATCAATCCAAAATTTCTAAAAATATAAAGGTTTTCTCCAAAATATTGGGAAAATATAGTTTTTCTTTTTTCTTCAAAATGATTAATAGCCGCGATGTGAGTGTGTGACGGCCCAAACAAAAATGCTCCGGCCCAATTAACAGTAGTATTTTTTTTTTATCAAACGAATAAAAAGATGATATAAAAACAATGTATCTCAACTTGTCATTTATATAAATTAATAAATCTAATATCTTTCGTGTTAAGATATAAATAAACAATTTATTTGATCTTTTCATTTATATAACACTATATTTTACAACGTGTTATGTTACATTACAAACCCTAAAAAGGATAAAACATATTACACAAAAAGCAAAAAAAAAGAGGCCTCAAAACAAATAAACAAATTGACACTACAACCCTACAAAATATAAAAATCCATACTACCGTCTCTAAAACCCATAACCCCCTTGGTTTTGAGAGTAGAAATGACTAGCCAAAGGCCTATTGACTGAAATATTGTAATTATTAAGAGTATTATTACTCGAGCGGGCGCCACGTCCAGACGGCAAATCATGATTATGCTTTCCTTCGTATGTTGTGATTACAGATCTTAGATCTTGTGCTGCTCTTTCAACATGTTTCCGTACCGGACAGCCTTGACTGGTACACTTGTAATAACTCCTGTAAGCATAAAAATGACAGGTTAATAATTTGATATAGGATTTTTAGGTTTGATATTTGTTATAGGTTCTTTTAGGTTTAATACAGAAAAAATAATATACTGGTCTGATATAATTACTTGAGTTCAGTTAATAGTCAAATATTTCGGTTATAACCGAAATTATATTAAGTAGAAGTAGAATATGAAGATGATACTAACTTAGGGTTAAAAGTTTCCTTTGAATAATTCAAAATATGTAGAGTCTTACTGAATTAAAAAACAATAAAATAGATTATGAAGATAATACGAACCTAGGGTTAGGGTTTCCTTTCACGACTTTCTGGCCGTATTTTCTCCATCTGTATCCATCGTCCAAAATATCAACATCACTTGTAGTTTGTACGACAACTCTTGGCTCCTTTTGGGGTCCGTTTTGGGAGACCGATATCCCCTCACTTTCTTCTTCTCTCTTCCTAAAAAAATAAAAATCAGCACATTATTAGTTAAATAACTTCCTAAGAAAATAAAAATAATAAAAACAAAACATAATTAGCTAAATTCAAGGTGTAATTCAACCACTAAAATTTTTTAAATACTCAAAGCAACATTATTTTCAACTTATTTGTCCGTCTAATCTGGTTCGGAATTCTAAATCCTTCACAAACAAAAAAAAACAGGATCTCAAATTCTGCCCCAATTTTAACATGCAAACCATGAAGCAGAATTTGAAATCCCATTTTTTCAACTAAAAGATTTACAACTTTGGACTGGGTTAATGAGGAAATAAGTAGCAATTCAATTATCTCGAGTATTTTAAAAACTTAGAGGGGTTAGATGTGCAAACTTACCTAATTCAAAACATGGTAAATATTTGAAATTAAACGAAAATTTTACAAAACTCAAATTACCTCTTGGAATTTAGTTCAGATCCATCGCTGCTCATCTCAGTCGTCTCGTCAAACCCGTACGAAACCGACGAATTATTATCGTTCGTATTTTCCAAACCCGCAAACCCGCCATAAACCCGACCCGTTTGGCCCGAATTTCTCCTTGTGGCAACGGGTTTTGGGTGATTATGTTCTCCTTTGTAAACAATTTCCGTGATTTGGTCGTCAATTAGTGATTTTTCGACCTTTTTCTTTACAGGGCAGTTTTGGGCCGTGCATTTATAGTAGCTTCTTGGGTTTTCGCTCGCTTTGACTTGCTTTTGGCCGTATTTTCGCCAATTGTAACCGTCGGTTTGAGATTTTTGAGGTGTTGGGTTTGAATTTGAGTTGTTGGTTTGTTGGTTTTGTTGATTTTGTTGGCGTTGGTATGGTTGAGCCTGTAAAAGATGAAAAATTGTTAGTTATTTTGAATTTTTTTTAAAGGTTTTTTTTGTGAAATTAATCAATATGATGAATTGAGAGTGGGATTGTACCGATAAAATTTCTTCTGAAGAACTTTGGAAGGAGAGAGCTTGAGTCATTCTTTCGTTTTCTTGGGGTTTGAAGGAAAATTCGTTGCTGAAACTGAAAGGCTCTTCCTTTTTGATGCTCTGTTCTTCGTTATTTCCAAAAGCACTTCCCCAATCAAAGCTTTGATTTGGGTAAACACCAACTGTTGGAGACGGAAATAACTGCACATAAAAATTGAAAAAAATGGTTAATTACTTCACTTTTTGGGCATTTCAATAAACAATTTGCTGATACACTGCAAAACCATACAATTAAACAAACTTAATGAATTTCTTCATTCAAATTTTGAATTTTTTTGAATTTTTTTCTTTTATTAAATGAAAATCCTCAGTAGGCAATCGCTTACCGAGACTCAAAAAAAGAAATTCTTCATTCAAATCATAAACTTACAGTGGAGGTGAGAAGCACAGGAGAATCCAAGAGCATGGCGGGGCTGAGGCCCGACATGCCGAAGAACGAAGAAGGCGAAAGCGGGTTGGGAGAGAGAGGCAAGGAAGGAGGCGTTATGGACTTGAACTTGGGTATGTTTTCTCCATTCTTCTCCTTGTTGTAGTTACCTCCATTGTCGGATGAGAGAAGGTCTGTGAAGGATGGTGTGAAGAACGAGAATGGCGAGCGTGAGTCAGTTGAGGTGTCTAGCGCCATGGCCAGAGAGAGTTTTAAAGAGAAAGAGAGGTTTGGAGAGAACAGAGAATTGGTTTGGTTTCAAGGATATGGAATGAAATGGTAAAAGGAAATGTTTGAATGAAGAGTCAAGTGTATGTGTGTATATATATGCAAAGGACTTGGTCTATGAAGAAGGAGAAATTCTCACCTTTGTTTTGTACAAAGGGTTTTACAGGCTTGCTTACTTTGGCATGTTTTTCTTTTTTTTAGGTTGGAGGATCAGTTAGATATTTTGAATTGATAATAAATATTATTTTATTTCGTATGCGGGGATATAAGTTTATTTGTAGACATGATAAATAAATATTTATTAGCAAAATAAAGTTGTATATCAACATTTAAATAATAAATAACAAAGTCGGAAATCAAAGAAAAAGAAGAAGTTTGGGTAACAAAACAAAATCAAATCTAACAGAGAAAAATACAACTAAGAACACATGGATTAGCGGTGACAACTTTATAATTCGACGTCTCGAAAAATATTTATAGACAAAAGATAATTAGATTTGACATGATCGTTCAATATTTTATTGTTTCTCTCTTTTCAAAATATCCAATAATTTGTCATTATAATTATAATATAGTCTTTTTTCACATTATCTCCCAACTATTTTCGTCAATCTATCTAACTACACAATTATTGATGTGGAAGTCGATCGAAGGTAGACATGCGATCATTCATAAATTCCTCCAAAATTGTCACATATTATATAATTGATTTGTCGTTTCAATCAGAGATTACGAATACAAATGTCAGTTCGCGTTATGAGCCCAATTATTTTTTGTAGATTTCCAATCGTTAACAACTTATCTTTGACAAAGCAACAACATGAATATTTTGATTTTTAAAGGGAGTTTGATTTTTCATAGCAATTTAAATCTATTTACGAAGTTATGACTCTAGTAATTTAGTATAGATTGATGATGCGGAGAACTGTCCATTATTGATCATTTTCACTGTGTGAAATGAACCTCATAAATGATTAACATTCATAAAATAATTATAATTTAGTTACGTCCATCAAACTACTTTACAGTTCATACTAAAATAATGCATTCCATTAATTTATCTCTATATGTTGATCTTTTTATTTTTATTTTTAACCTACGTATTAATTAGATTAATGAAATAATTAGATTAATGAAAGACAATATAAAATTATCTTAATCTTTCACATTTCAAAATTTAAGAAAATCATCACATATAATAATAATAATTTAAAAAAGGTAAAATAACATGTATAAACGAAATAGAGCCACATCATAACAAGTAAAAGTGGGTAGAAAGCACCAACATACGACTGATATGATGATGACCTAATATATGAGTTCAGCAATTAAGGGAGCTTCCAAGAAAGAGATACATAGTTTGTATTATTTGACCATTGACTAGTCCAAGATTGAATGTTTGACTGGCGGCCGAGTCAATGGGCTCAGATATTCTGTGCTCTCTATTGTATTGTAGCCCGTGTGGCGAGTCAAAAATTACGATAACCCAATATTAATGAGGGACATGATGCTGCACGATATCTTTCTTTCACGAAAAAATGGTATATAGAACCTAGAGACAATTGACAGTATATAAAATTAATATATACCTATATATGATTCATTTTTTGTAAATAATATTTAAGTAAAATAAATGAAAACAATATATAAGCGAAAATATTGTATATATAAATTCCGTGGCGTTTTGAGAGCGCTCTAACTGTTGCGATTTCAGATTTCCTATTAGTTAATTATAATGAAATTATACGATTTTTTACTAATAAATAGGAACACTCGTATATTTTTAGGAAAGGAATTTTGATATATTGACTCGTTGCATAAGTTATATAAATTATCTGGCGGATTTAGACTTTCTATTATGCCAACGTCAGCTAGGAGAAATTGTAGCATACATCCAAAATCAAGTAAGAATTTTACATAAACCCTACAAATTCATAAAATATCACAATATAATTCCTCGTCTATTTTCAAAGAATGCAGAAACTGTCACCATTACTTATTTATGCATACATAAATTAAACAAAAGCGATTCAATTGTTGACAGAATTATACACAATATTTGTATGTTTCCTAATCTATCTTGATATTTCTTATTTTAGGGTTGTTCATTTTATTTTTGAGATTTTGCGGGTATGTGGATGAAATTATACACTAGACTTCAATCGAATAATTTCAAACTAGTTGCAATCTATATTACGCGGATACTCAAAAAATTGAGAAGTATCATGATGATATGGGCATCCAATACAGATACAGCTGCGATATGTATCAGATACGTCACGTGCCGTATCCGATTATTTTAATAATAAAAAAATTCGGATACGTTCAGGATACGGCAAGGATACGCCCTTGATACTTTTGTCATGATACTTCTGGAATATTTTCACTATATATTTTGATTCATTATATTTTTTTGAATCATTTTTTTTTCTTAAATCAAAATTTTGACTCATATTCAAACCAACAAAAGATTTATTTGTGTTATATAATTATAAAAATAATTAAAATAAATAAAAAATAATTTCCAAGAAAGCAAAAAATCATTGACCTTCGTTAAATCAAATTTTGAATTTTACGAACATTTAAGTATCAAGTATGTGTTTAATTTCAGTCACATATTTTGATATTAAATTTGAAATATTAATTATTAATTATTAATTAATTTGTTTTTATTATTATATTATATAAATATAATTAAAAAATAAATATATATAGCCGTATCCGTATCCTAAAATTTTTGAGATTTGTCATATCCCCGTATCCGTATCACATCGGATACGATACCCGTACCCATATCTGTGCAACATAGGTTGCAACCCTCGCTCTGCTTCGGGATATATTATTTTACTAAGGATAAATTTTGATAATTTAAATTTTTTGAGAAATATATTTTAGAAATTATATAAAAATAATAATTAATATTTTTTAAGGTTCATTAACTTTCCAAACTTAATTAAGATATATTAATTAATAGTAGGGCCCACACAAATGGAGATAAATAAAGTCTCTTACTTTTATAAAATACAACAAAGCCATTATGTTAATTTGTAACTGCCGGTGTTTTTTGCAATTATAGCAATATTGCAGGATTTTCTTGCAATTTTCAATAATACATGAGTCTTTTGCAATATCTTAATAATGCAGGTGCTTTTTGCAAAATTTTCTATTGTATAATATGAACAGAACATTTGTCTATTCAAATAAAGTACTAGCAGTAAACGCATAAAGTTTAGTAAAGACTAAAGAGACCATCAAATTTGCGTGAGAAGATTCTCATACCAAACAACTCCACAGATACGAGGTTGGATGATATTTTGTAGGCGCTTGTTGCATATATAATGATATTTCACATCTTCAAGAAGTTAAGACAATTTAAATACTTAACATTTAACATGATGTTTTATTTTTTGCTTAAAAGGCAAAATTGTCTTATTAAAGTTAAGGACTTGATGATTTTCATTACATTTCTTCCCATCTACATCGTAAATGAAAATGAGATATTGAAGGATTATTATTTTGAACATGATAGAGAATTGGTTTTCGTTTTCAAAGATAAGACCCAAGTTGTTTGTACATGAAAGTTTTGGATGAACTAGAAAATTTTCCGCACTCCGCTGTGATTTTTACCATTTTTATTGTTTAATAATTAATACATTAAATTTATCTTATGAATTAATAATCATAAAAAATCTATATAAATTATTTTTAATAGTCATTATGAGAAAACATAATGGTGCGTTCGAAAGTATAACAATTGGGGGTCTTAAATGAAAGATTTCATCATCCTTGTTATATATATATATTTTTTTAAATTGAGCTATTGAAAAATCATATTTTGAAAGAAAACGTTAGGAAAAAATTACCTTAGAGAGAGTCACACACATTGAGCCCACATTCTTTTTTTTTAAATGATTTATTTATTTTCTTTTTTTTAATTATTTAGGGAGAGAGAAAGAGAGGGCCCACTTTTTTTTTTTGAAAATTATTAATCTATTTTTTTTATTTACTTGAGGGAGAGATAAAAGGAGTGACATATGAGACCCACATTTTTTTTGATAATTTTTTATTTATTTAGGAATGAGTCATAATGTCATCTGACATTGTGATATTCAATCTAGTCGATTGAAGACACGAGATATTGAAAGTCATTATGAGAAAACATAATGGTGCGTTCGAAAGTATAACAATTGAGATCCTAAATAAAAGATCTCATCATCCTTGTTCTATTTTTCATTTTTTCATAAAAAAATGAGCTACTAAAAAATCATATTTTGAAATAAAACGTTGGGAAAAAATTACCTGAGAGAAAGACACATGAAAACCACATTTTTTTTTAATTATTTGAGAGAGAGAGAGAAAGAAAGAGGGCCCCACTTTTTTTTTGGAAATCATTATTTTTTTTTATTTGAGGGAGAGATAGAAAGAGAGTGACATGTGGGCCCTTTTTTTGATAAATCATTATTTTTAAATTATTTTTATTATTATTTAGGAATAAATTATGTGTAGCGAGTATTCGATGGTTATCGATATTATAACTTACAACAGATAAGTTACACAGTTTAGTTTTCAAAATAATTAATTATATTAGATTTGACATTTCACACTAAATCATGATAGAACGCAAAACACCGAGTTTCGACCAATCATATTCTGACACCATCTAACTACACAGAAACTACACAGAAACCGCCATAAAATATCAAATATTCTAAACAGTCGAACGGTCCATATCAAACCACTTTTCTTCCATTTGCTTAAAATTTATCGCAGATTTTCATTTTTAGATAAAAGAAACAAATACTAAAATGTTGTAATAAATATAGTGATAGTTTGTAAGTTGGAAAAGACAATTTTAAATACTAAATTTTGATGGATATATAGAATGTTATTGTATAGAGATTTGACTTCAAAAAAATTCGAATTTGAAATTGCAATTTGAACGTTTATATTGTTATTGGGTGCAAATGAGAAATTTGTGAATTCATCAAGTTGTATTTGAAAAGTATACTTAGTCGATCAAGTTGTATTTGAAAATTATACTTGGTCGATTTCTAAATGGACCTTCAGAAGAAAGATCCAATAATGCCGAACTGGCGTTTGTTACCAATTAATATACTGTGGGCTCAGCGGGCTTATTTATATTAAACATGTTTTTACAAAATGTGATTCACATACAAATGATCAATATACATTATATACTAGTTTATTTTAATCAAACCTTCAAGGCTGAAATCAGTGAAAATAGTATTGATGATCCGCGCTTTGTCGGAAAAAAGAAATAAAAAAGTTCAATGAAAATGTTGCCAATATTAAACTGGACGACGTGTTTTGTTAAATTCTGTATGTATCCTTGTATATATTCATGTTGTTTAACTTCAGAGAAAGTCCAATTTAGGTCCCTTCAATTAGCGATGCTCCAATGTTCAAATTAAATTCTTAAGCTTCTATTTTGTTAAATTGGATTTCAACCGAATCAGTTAAAATGATGACGTGGGTATTAAATGCTAACATAATACCAACACTGAAATACTTGTGTGAAATTTTCTGATTATGTGAAATTAGCTGGTCTGAATCTAGTAATATTGTCGGAATCTATGTAACTTGAATTTATTCCTTTTTAATAGAAATCTAAGCATGTTATTTTTTTAATCTAACCATATTGAAGCAACGGTAGAGAAAAAAAAATACTATTTATTTACTAATGTATTCAGATATAATTTTAACTTCTTATCTAGTTTTTGACAAAGATTCTGGCTGCGAACATTTTTTGTAATAGTTGATTGTGAACTTATCAAATAAATTATTATATTTCTTAGTTTATCTTAGTGTCACATGAAGTTTGACATTGATTATTGAAAATATAAATAATTTTTATATTTATTATTTTATCTCAGTATCCCATTAAGTTAGATATTGATTATTACAAAAATTCATAACAAAACAACACATCACATCATCCGATATTGAGTCCTTTAACTGTTTAACTTGCGTATCATGGACAATCCATTTAACGACATAATACTCATGCTTGTCTATATCAAAGAACGTAGACAACTATACTCTGTTCAAAATTAAAATTCCGAATTCAAATAATTAGTTGTTATCATATATATATTTACCAAATAATACAAAATTTAACAAAAAATGAAATAAAATCTAGCTTTACTCACATGCAAAGAAACAATCCAAAAACATCTCAGCATACTCTTTAGTAGACTTAATGGCTTCAGCAGACACGCTTGCAGGACCCGATTTAGCCTTTCCATTCTATCAAAACCAGCAATCACAATTACAAGCTCCCATTTGGTTCAATGTCTGAAAATAAAACATCGTCTATTTTCTTTTGAGATATAATTGCAAATTAAGCTAGTCCAAATATTTGTTTTAGTTTCCTCCCATATTTTATAATAGTTATAAATGCATTTTTTTATCTAAATAAATGAGAAATTGTAGAGATAATTATTGCTGTCATTCTACTTACAAGTTCAATATATTTTCTTTGATATTTATAATACACAACATAAGTTCACATTTTTATAATGATATATCATAATTGTTCTCCTGTATGGTCACACTAAACATGATCATTTTTCGTTGAGTCATGGTGGTGTTGTGTGTGTGGTGACAGCCATTGGGCCAAACTAGCAAAGCATAGGCAAAATGTCTCAAAATACTTAATAGAAGGTATAAACCCATGTTTGTCAAAATAAACAAATGAAAGCAAAGACGATCAGCCAAGTGACAAATTGGACAACTTAATTGGGCCTCAACTCAACTGAAATCAAGTTTCGGCTATGAAACTAATAAAACAATGAATTGCTTTTAATGTAGTCTGGGTTGGCCACAACCCAACGGAAAAATAGTTAAAATATTAATTAGGCCTCTAAACTAAATATTACCCCGGAAAATATGATTTGTTTTTCAATAAGTATTGGACTTGGATAAAAATTATATATATACTTTAAATCGGAGTCGACGGATATGCCGCGTCCATTAGTATTGGACTTAAAGTATTTAGTTTCTTGATAACAAATTGAACAAAATAAGAACCTGAAAATCCCCTTTTCCAAAATCAGCTTGATCACAAGATCCAGAAATCATGATCATCGGCCAGGTAACCCACGCATTGGACAAGCCAGCCCTGACACAGTAAGCAACACCCCCCTCTGGCCAGTCAGATAGTCATACGCCGACGCGGCATATCCGGTGACAGGCAATACTAATGGACGCGGCAAATCGGGATCCCTGTCACCGGATATGCCGCGTCGGCGTATGACTATCTGACTGGCCAGAGGGGGGTGTTGCTTACTGTGTCAGGGCTGGCTTGTCCAATGCGTGGGTTACCTGGCCGATGATCATGATTTCTGGATCTTGTGATCAAGCTGATTTTGGAAAAGGGGATTTTCAGGTTCTTATTTTGTTCAATTTGTTATCAATAAGCTTTTCCTTTTAATTTGGAGAGAAAAATATAATAGTGAGTAAATTAAGTATTAGTTCAACCTCTTTTCCCCTATTTTTTCTTCTTATATATTGTTAAATTGGGACAAAAAAATAAGAAGCAAGAATTTTAGACTTAGGAATTGGATCATATCACGGCAGGAAAACCCTCTCAATCCGAATTCTCATCAATTAACTCTCAATTTTTGAGTAATACAGTACTTTAATTATACTTAATTGATCCTCAATTTGTAATGTTTTCTAAATTTCAGTTACTCTCCTTATTTTCTTGATCTTAATAATTGAAATTCACAATCAAATTACAAATATTGATTTGCTATATTTTTTTTTCAGATAGAATTATTGAAGGTAATTTAGGGTTCATAGTGCTTGTGTGTTAATAAAATCTAGTTTTAGTTGATGTATTTAAAGGTACAAGTTGATGTTAATTAAATCTCATAGTAATAAAAAATTGCCTCCCAAATGCATCCAATTGCCACTCGTTAACCCTTCAAACACCTCTTAGTACTGGTGCAGTAGTGTAAATCTGAAAAACACAATTATAGTCAGTCTAATTGCTTACACATTTAACTTAAAAGGTAAACAAAACTCAATTATTGCTATTTTGTTCATCTTAATATTTGCAGGAGATTTTGAAGGTCTTTTCCTCTGCTTCAATGCTGGTATTAGAAATAAAACTTGTCTCTGCAAATTATGTGCATAATTTGGTTTGTCGAGATCAATACATGAGTTTTAAATAGTTTGTGTTTTAAATAATTACTTCTTTTAGATGTATGCATAAAGGTCTGATAGGGTTCAACAAATTAGTTTTGTTGACAAATGAGAAGAAATATAGAGGAGTTTTCATTTGTTGTTTTGATTTTTTTTTCTTCTTTTTTCTTGACCATTTATTAGCATGTAATGTGGTGTGTAATTGAGCAACTTTAGTTGTTAACTGAGAAGAAATATAGAGGGGTTTTTATTTATTGTTTTGATTTTTATTTCTCTTTTTTTTTTTGACCATTTATTAGCATGTAATATGGTGTGTAATTGATCACCTTTAGCTTATACTATTATTTGATTAATATAATATTTATTTCATTTTCTTATATTAAAATGATATTATATGTAGTCTCTGGATAAAAAAAAAACATCAAATCATACAAAAAAAATAACAAACATTCTAAATCCTGAATCTTGGACAACAAACAACAAATTTCAATATACAGGATATATAATCCATCAAATCAAACAAACACCTTGTATTCTCAAGATACATGGATCTTCATATCCATGTTCTCTCATATCCATGTATACTGAAGGACACCAAATCAAACATGCCCTATGTTGATACTAATGAGATTTGAACCCATAATTTATAATTTGTTGCTTTTTTTTACTCAACCACTATTCTAGACTATATTGTATTATATTAAATATAATATACTATTAATATAATATACTAAATCTTATGAAAATCAGTTTTGGGGAATTGCAGCAACCTGTACTCTACTAAGATATGGAGTTTGATTTTGTTCTTGCAAATTTCAAGTGATTCATAAAGTTATCGATTGCCTTCAAAGTTGTAGTTTGATCAAAAAAAATTTGAGTGAATTTAGTGATCTAATCAAGATTTTCTTTCACTTAAACTTTTGTCATGTTTTTATATATTATTACTCAACGAAACATTTATCTGTTCAATTACAGTACTAGCAAAAAATGCATGAAGTTTAGTTAAAGAAAGCACCAATTTTGTGTGAGAAGACTCATACCAAACAACTACAAAATTTACTAGTCCATGCAATGAGAAGATATGAGGTTTGTTGATATTTTGTAGATGCTTGTTATATATATAGTGGAGGATAGTGATATTTCACATCTTCAAAAAGTAATAATAAAGAGCAAAAGTTTGGTAGCTAAGTGGTAAAAAACTTAGAACTTTGTAGCACTCATATTTAGCAAGTCTATTAACTTAAAAATTGTGGGTTTGATCTAAAAAAATAAGTAATAGCAAATTTGAGTTCTTAACATTTAAAATAGTCTAATTTCTATTCCATAGGCAAAATTGTCTGGTTGAAGCTAAACTATGGTAATTTCCATTACATATCTTCTCATCTGAAAATTAAATGACAATAAGATATTGGAGATGGCAATGAGATATTGGAGGATTATCATTCTGAGCAAGTTAAAGTCTTAGTTTTCAAAGAGGAAACCAAATCGTTTTAATGATGGAAATTGTCTCTATAAAAAAAATGATGGAAATTGTTCTAAAATTTAACAAACTAGTGAGACTTCATTTACCCAATGAATAGAGAGTTTTTAAGTTCAAAAGTTTGTGAAATATGGTTGCGGTAATAGATGATGTAATATATTGTGTTATATATGACATAGAGATTTCATTTAATTTATTTTTAAAATTCGAATTTGCAATTTTAGAATTGTATAACTTTGTTGGGTTCAAATGAAAAAGTATAAAGTGTTCATAAAATTGTTTTTTTAATTGTTAATCAAATTGTATTTGAACAAAATTTTAAAATGGAGTAAAAAGCAAAAAAAATTAAAACGGAGCTCCAAATGAAAGATCCAATAATATAGCAACATCGTACCTTCAGTTCTCTCTTTTAATAATGATTTAAAAAAGTTCTCTTTTAATAGTGTTTTCATCATTTTTTTTCTTTTGAAGGAATGGTTGTTAGAAGCATACCATTCTTTTTTGTATTGAGAATTAACTTACGTAAGTTACATAATGGGTTACATAAATTTGGCGTAATTTAAAACCCAAAAAACCAAGTTTCCTGTCTGTCGACTAAAACAAAAATAAATTCATGGTTTAGATTGACGATAGCTGTTCTAATTTCTCCATCCTAATTGACTAGAATGAGTTTTTGCTTTACTTTTTTCTTTTTTCAGTCCGTAAAAATATTATATCATCGATTCATCATTCTAGGTGGCGAATTCATTTCTGCCAACTAAAACAATGAAATCAGAACGATTAAAGCCAACCGAAATAGCAAAACAACTAATTTATAATATACACCATAAGTTCACATTTTTATGATGACTAGAGTTAGGCACGTGCTTCACACGTGTTTATTCAATATATAACTTATAATAACAAATTTACATAATTGATATGTTTTGCTTTGTTGTAGTTATTATAAGATTACACAATTGTGTATAATTGACCTACCAGCGGTAAGTAAATCATTTATAAGCTTTGACAATATTTTGTATAATTCATTTATTACAACTGCTTGTATGTCATCTTTTGTTGTCTACATTCAACTTATCATTATTTAATAAATTATGTCAGAGTTATTTACCACCGGTAAACAAATCAATGTTTAAAATAATAATGTACCTCCAGATTTATAAATCAACAATAAATTTATAAATAATTCCCATTCAATATCTTTTTAATGTTGTTTTTCTTTGTATTTGTTGAATGTCAAGTTAGTAGCTTAATATTGTACCATTCAAATAAATTGAAGAAAATCGCCGAGAATGGTAATTCATTCAAATCATCTATAATCTTTTATTCAGAATTTTCAAAAAATTGTTGGAACTATTTCTTTTTTTTTTTTTTTTTTTTTGATGAATTGGTTGTTGGAACTATTTCTTGTTCTTCAACTGATTTAGATATACACATCCGAAAATAGCTCATAAACAATGTGAAATCAGAAAGCAACAAATGTAGCTGAACTCGGATTGGAGTTCTCAAAGATTATCAAATCCAATCAAAATGGGAACGTAATTAGTTTTAGAAAGTATGGGAGAAATGGGGGTAAACCGAAACAATGAAGCAAGAAAGAGAGTATCATGAGGAGGCAAGTGGCCCCCTTAGTAAAGAAATATGTTGATCACTCATTTTACTTGACGTGGAAAGGGTGTAAATGGTTCGGATATATATATATATGGATATGAATACGGTTTAGATATTAGCGGATACAAATGCAGATATCGGATTCATTTCAAATATTTAAAAGGATATATTCAAATGCAAATAGATCAAATTTTTTGAAATATTTCATTATTTATGACGATAAAGTTAATAAAATATAGCAATTTATAAGAATTTTTTTGAAGAAATAGTAATAAAATATTAATATGGATATGGATAATATTTATATCCGTATCTGAATATGATAAAAAAAGAATCAAATATCTGTATCTGTTTCAAATATATAATGAAAAATCCGAATAATAAATTATCCGGATCCGGACATTATCCGCCTTCAGAGGCCAAATTAAGTACCGAATCCATATTTGTATCCGAATACAACTATCTGTATCCATATTCGTCCAACCGGATATGCCTAATTTGACGCGGATACATATATTTTGCTGATATGGGCACGGGTCGATCGTATAATATTCGACCGGTTTACATGCTACTTGAAAACCACTTGAATTAAGTTTATTACTCATTTTTCCTTTATCTCTCTAGACCGCCTCCTTTATGTTTTCGCTCAAGATCCGCTACTGTCCATGAGCCATGTGACACACAAGTCTGCTCTATCCTACTTTTTGCCATTTTGTGGGGCTGTTTGATTTGCGTGACAGAGAGGGATTTCATGCTCATATACCTCACATTGGACATTTTCCCTTGTTTGAATAGAAGGACCAAGGAGGATTGTCAGGTCCTGCGGTGTCAACTCCCTCTTATGTGTTCTCTCACAAGATGATGAATAACACTCCAAGCTCTTTGTCTCTCTTGTAAGTATAAAAATATATTTATTAATATTAATGTTGTTTCACTCTTTTTACTAATTGAAAATATTATTAAGTGGATCTCTTTGAATAAAAATTATCTCTCTCTAGTAATATTTAATAACTGTAATTCAACTTGTAGTACGCCAAAAATTACAAGTATCAGTCATTATTCTAATTTGGGTGTAATTTGAGTTTTTTTTATATATTTATTATAAATTTGATGATATATGGATATGTACTTTTCATATTTATCCGGGTGTATTTTTTATAAATCTAGATATACTTTTTATTTTTATTTATGTTTGAGATATATTTGATTTTAAATTAATTCATTAAAACTAATTCTTTAATTTCTCTGAATAAATTACCAACAAAAAAAATTTACCACCTCTTTTGTCCTTTACTTCAAACACTAACTTTCAGTATCCATCATCTAATATTCTACCAAATCAAACAACACATTTAAAAAATTTTAATCCTTCATCTTCCTTACACTCATCTCATTGTCTTTGCATATATCCCGAATGCCCATCAAAGTCATCCAGAGAGAAGAATTAGCTTCGCTTGCACATTTTGTGCTTTTGAGTGTTGATGTATTTTTTTTGTTTTCTTTCCTCTCCTAAGAAAGAAATCGCAATTTGCCATTGCCAAAGAGAAGAATAATAGGAATTTTGAAATTGAAAAAAAAAAGGAAAGAAAATAAGTAAATAGAGAAATGAAACTTGCTATTCATGTACAAATAGAAAAGTGATGAGGGAAAATCCGTTTGGAGATTTTTTTTTTAATTAATGGAGAAACATGAAGAATATACATGATTTTTTTTTTCAAGTTTTTCTGGAGTATATGAGATTTTTCTCATTTTGACACATTTTCAGATTTTGTAGTAGTACACATAAAATTGGACCTTTAGCTAATTATTACAGTAATTGGACCGCAAGGCAACACACTTAGAAATAAAGTTAAATTAATTATGCTTCTGAAAAATATATTAGCCCAAAACAAAATCAAAAGGATTACTTTTAATTTAATGAGGAGGATCAAATATGACAATATATTTATATGTACAACTTTTTCTAATGAAATAAGCCCAACTGGCCCATTTACTAGATTTCATACAACTCCTATTTTCTCATTTCCTATTTTACCCCTCTCTTTTCCCATTCCGTACTGTACTACTTCCCCATCAAATTCCCCAAATACCCCTCTAAACCCTTCTCGACCCGCTTATCACCAGGGGCATTTTCGTCCTTTCAGCAACAAAACCTCAACTCGACAAAACATTCCAAGCCCATTTCCGTCATTTCCTCCTTCCCGTCACGGAACTTCCTCTTCCCGTTATTCTTTCTTTCTTCTCTCTTTCTATCAATGGCGAAACGGATCCGGTTTAGCCCGGTTCATGATCCCGGTTTAGCCCGGTTCATGATCCAGGTTTAGCCCGGTTCGGGATCCGGTTTAGGCCGGTTCGGGATCCGGTTTAGCCCGGTTCAGGATCTGAACCCGGTTTGAGGCGCTGTAGGAGGGAATACTGTTTGGGAGTCTGGATCTTCTCGAAGTGAAGGAAATTGAAATCGCTTGTTTGCCGTGGGTTTTACACGACGGAATTCGGTTTGGCGCTCTATGGTCGTTTCTAATATGTCTGGATTGGATGTAACATGCAGAAATGGATTGAGTTGAGAGCATCTGAGGGTGAGAATTTGAGGGAGATTGATTTGTCCATCAGGTGGAATTGCTTGGATTGGAAGAAGGGTGGAATTGGGGAGATGTAAGAAGTTCACTGAATTGGGGATTGGATTTCTGTGGGTTGTGATGTGCCGGTTGAAATTGCTTTCTTTGAAGGGTTTGTTTGGGTTGTGTTGGTGTGACTGATTTGCGCCGTTTTGATTGCTTTCAAGTGTAAAAGCTAGTTTCTTTGGATGTTTCTTACACTGTGGTATGTCTGGATTTTCCATTTCTTGTTCTTCTTTTTGTATGTTTCTTTTGTAGATAATGGATTATTTTTGCACTGGAGGTAATGGATTATTTTTGTATGTTTCTTTTGTGGATCAGAGAAATGTCTCTCAGTAATAATGCAATTACCGAGTATGAATGATCTTTCAATGGCGGATTGTTTAGATTTGGATGATAAGGCGCTTTTGAGCCTTAAACAAGGCTGGAAATCTCTACAGGTGCTTATTTAGTTACACCACTAATTACATGTAAAAATTAAAGAGATAAAATTGCAATTAGATAGATTTTACTAATAACAACATGTTTATTTACCTTTATTCAGACATCGTCATGCAAGCTGGTGTTTCTTCTATATTTAACAAAATCCCAAGCTTATGCTAATTACACTTATCAACAATGCAGCCTTGTAAGTATATTCATTTATCAATCAATCATCATATCTCAATTAAGTTAATTTCAAACTAAATTCTAACCTTATACGAATGGCAATATATGTAAACTTTTCTATGTCACCTGGTTTAAATATTGCATCTAAGCTGAATTCTATCAAGCTAGATGGATTGGTCAGCGCGTCCGAACTGAAATTTTATTATTTTTATGTTATGATAGTATGACATAAAGTTTGACATTGATAATTAAAAAAAAGCATTACAATTTTACTTTGACTAAATAATTTATTATACTATTATTAGTGTAATATAGATTTAAAAGATTTATCATACTTATTGGATTTACTATATTAATACTTTATTAGTAAATTATTAGTTATCAGTATAACATTGATTTATCAAATTTAATACCTTAATTAATGCCCGATGCAATTAACACCTATATGGTTAATGTACAAATTATTTTCGTTTCGATTATAATTTTAGGAATCCAACTCCAAGACATACTTCTCAACTTCTTATTCAAGAACTTCTTAGCTTCAACTCATATTTAGATTCTATTCAAAACGCATTCACAATTTTTTGTTCCGCATAGCTACAATCTCTCCGAAAATGACATATAACATGTCATCTCTTCAATGCGGAGAAAGAACAATCGTTTATCTCGCCTTATTTCCTTTCTAGCCGCATTTCTAGAACGAACCCCTTCCTTACTTCCACATGTGTATATCTCGTTCACAAATTCATTCTTCGCCATAATCAGGAAACTTGAGATTGAGACACGATTACAAATTAAGTCGATCCAAATATATATCATTATTAGTTTCCTCCCATATTTTATAATCGTTATAAATAATTGATAAAAACAGACAATTATTGTTGTCATGCTACTTAAATTTCAAAATGTTCTATTTCATATTTATAATACACACCATAATTCACAATTTTATAATGATATATCATAATTGTTGTATTGTAGGATCACGCAAAACATAATCAAAACCACGTGACACACCAAGCCCGCTCAATCCACTCACTCATGCACCCTTGAAAGTATATTCATTCATGCATCAATCTTCTTCTCTTAATAATTAACTTAATCTCAAACTAAATTCTAACTTACGCAATGACAATACAGGTAAATTTTTCCGTGCTACTGGATTTAAAAACCGCATCTAAACTCAATCAAGCTAGACAGAGGCCACGTCAGCACGACTGGGTTAAAATCAATTGCAAACTCTTGCAATTCCCTGAAATAGTTGAGTCTGAGCAAGTTCTTTGGGTGCCTTTCTGCAATTACGATAAAACACAAGGGCTTGGCGAAAATGGACATCACATGTTGCAGAAATATTACGGATTGGCTCATGCCTCAAATTATTAAAATGGACATTACTAAGGATGGAGTACTAATCTCATTTCTAAGTGTTTCCCTATGATTGGCATAAATTGCCTCAAATTGGAAAAGCTTGATACAACAATTTAAGTTCTCATGGTAATTAAATTAACTTAACCGATTATGACGGAATTATTCTCATAATTATTATATTTTCGTATTAATGTAGTATATTTTTTTGAATTTGATGTTACATTTTGTAGGATTGAAATCCCCTAGCTAGTGCACGAAACTCAAGAGTTTCAAAATCTCAGATGAAGGTTTAATTCATATGGGAAAATTATGCACGAATCTCATAGAATTCAATTTGTACCGATCCATTGGAATATCCGATAACAGCTGCCTAGATCTGGAAATAATAAAAATCTCTTTTGTACTTGCCCAAATGTACGAAATAAATACGTTGCGAATATGTGGATGCCCTTACGTCTCCTCGCTCAGGATTTCGGAGATTTCTATTGTCAAATTGTACATACTTAGCAAGTTAAATTTTGGAAAATGTCACCAAGTTAGTGATTCCACCATGCTGTCATTTGCTAGTTTCTCTCATAATTTACGTCTAGGTAATAATTTTATTACTCATTTTTTATCTTTCAGTTCCTTTCATATTTTCTCTACTACTCAAATAATAATTATTATTATTATTTGTTGTATTGATAGATAAATTTCTCGTATTCTTCTGTAACATGGATTTGCTAGCTCTCACGAGTATAAATTGTTTGCAAAACATAACGATGCTACACGTGTATGAAATTTCACTAAACGGCTTTATGGCACGCTTTTGGTTTTCTATCACGGATTTTGATATGGCATGTTGAGATAAGAGGGTGTGTGTTTCAATGGATGAATAAGCCGTTTCAAGGGGAATTGGAGTCCAACGAGGTTTGGAAACAACAGCCTCAACACTTGTTTGTTGAATAAATGAATCTATCAAGTTTTGTTATTTTTGTTATCTTTGTTTGCATTAATATAGTATATAATTTTATGTATTTTTTCTAGATGAGTTGTTAGTTTTGATATCTTCGACTTGATGGTATCCCTTGTATTGAACTGCCCACATAATTTTTCATTTGACTATCATATAAATACAACAATAAAAGAAAAGAATGATCTTCTGAATGATATTAAAATAGTAAACAACTATAAAATTAGTGCACACATTGTTATCTGTTTTTGTGATGTAAATTTTATATCATTTGTGCAGTATGATCTATAGACATTGATTACTTATTTGCAGCAATTTATTAAGCATTTTTCCCATCACTATCTTTTCTAAGACTTTTTTCATGTCTAATTGTTTCCGTCTAATTTTGGTTATACATTTTTCTAATAATTCAAATCCACTAATTCGATAAGATTTCTTGTATTCGCATTCGTTAGAAAGATAAATGAGGAGTCCGTCAGACAATAGAGTTTTAGTTTTGGTTTTCTCTAACATCTTATAATTAGTTTCACTTTTTTATGCAATTTAGATACATCTTTTTATATAACCAATTTAAATGGGCATTTGTTGGAAGCAGCAAGTAATACTGCATGAATGCAAAAAATAATAACATGATTTGTACTAATGGTAACATAAAGTGTGATTTGCACTTTTTAGATCATGCATGTATTCTGATTTCTGAATGATATATGGCGATCAACGTCTCGAACAAATCTGGTTCAAATTTATCATTTGTACTAATTTTGAATAGTTTCTTTTGAGCAACCTAAGATCTTGAAATCTTCACCGTCTGAGTAAAATCGAAAGGGTTACAATATGCTTAATATTTCACCACACAGTTGTGCACTAAAAACTCAACTGAATTTTGATAATATATATACTAACACTAAGATATATAGATAAAAGATAAAAAAAAATCAAATAAACATGAAAAATATATTAATTTTAACCTTGCACGAAACATGCATGACTTGGCCAGAAAGAAAAAAGATGAATGATGTATACTTAATTAATACTTATTTATGAATTGATAATGGTCAACTTCCTGATTCCTGAATTCCGGATGTACGGATTTATGATCAAATAAAAAATAATAATGCGGTCAAACCAAAAATGGAAAAATTAATTGGTTGCTTTGTTTGTATTTGGTTCCAATTATGACTTTGGAGAACAAAGATGAAATAAAATAATGGGTTGATTTGCTTGTATATATTTGGTTTCAATTATGACTGGATAAAATAAAAAAAATTAGATATATTTAAGATAAGTTGTGAGCCTACATTAATCTAAAGATAAACAATAAATAAGTTTATGAGGGTATATATGCAAAAATCAATCAGTTAATTAAAGGCAAAGACTTGGTAAGTTGGAAAAGCTAAAAAGCTATGTAAGTGGTGTCTATCTCATCTGGCGAGGAAAATTGTAAGGGACGGTAGGTTTAGCTAATGTAGTACTATCTGGTGGTACTATTTTATTTTGAAAATATACAAACACATGACCCCCACTAAGCATTAAATATTGTAAGATTAGAAAATAAAAGTTTGAAAGTGTAGACATATGGAGAAATTATTATGTGGTGAAGAAGATTATAAGGACGGTAGGCTTAGCTAATGTAGTACCATCTGGTGGTACTATTTTTCGACAAACATACATGGCCCCCACTAACCATTAAAGTATTTAAAAATTACAAAATTAAATATGAAATTTCCACATATGAAGAAATTATTATTATCTAGTGTAATGAGGACTAAATTGAAACAAAAGGTTGTGGATTTATTGTAACTTGTAAGCTTGTATGTTCTCTGTTATTATTTCCAAGCAATTGCCAAAATAAAAGCTTATAAATTAGGTCATAGAAAGTCATAGATTTTTTAATCGACAAAAATACGATAGGATCATAACGTGAATCTCTCACGACCAATTTATACATATAAATGGTTTTTATTTGAGCATATTCTTTTTATTTGAGCTATGAAAAGAGATGTGCCAAAGATTATTTAGAGATGTCGAGACATAATCTCGACAGATCGCAGTACAAGATCTAGCTGAATCTAATTGTTGTGAAATAAATTTTTTTACTTAATTGAGATTATGTTTAATTTTTTTTTTTTCTATTTCTTCTTTTGCAATTTATTTTTTCTTTACTTGGTCATTTCTTGAATTTTTTGTAAGAAATGTGGGGTTTTAGTACAGGAGCATCTCGCTCCGGCTAGGACTTTGTAATTAGGGTGGTTTTTTTTTTGAATGCTAATTTGGGTGGTTTTTTATTTATCCTCAAGTGACTAATATTTTATGCTAATGAACTTTTATTTCAATCAAATCATTGGGTGAGAGGTTTTATAAACCCTCCTCAATTCATTCAAAACAAAAATTAAACATATAAATTGTTGTATTCCGTACTTCTACATAAATTATGCATTTTTTTGTTATTTATTAGGATTCTTTTTGTAATTTTGAACATCGCTATCTGTACTTGGTGGATCCCACTAAAATAGTTAATTAAAATTTGATGGCATTAATAAAGATCTCTATTAAGAAAAGAAAACACGTAGTATCCAGATAGGTTTAATCTTGGGAAGTATGCAGTAAGGGAAGGTAATTGTAGAAACTGGTACAAGTGATCCTTGTACCACGTTTCGAAAGGAAAGAAAGAAAATGAAGAATCAATATTAAGTGGGGAAAAGTAACTTTCTATAATAGACAAAGGTTTTGGAAGTGAGAAAAAAAAGAACGAAATACAAGTACCGTACTTAAAGTATAAAAGGACCACTTATACATGGTTTTTCTCTTTTCAAATACTTGATGGATTTTTCAAAATTCCCCATTTGCAGCTAATAAAATTACACATGCTTAAGGTAACAAAAAGATTACAAATTCAAATGCGATTTTTTTAATTGAGAACTCTATATTTTAACATATTCAAAATTTTACCTTTCAAAATGTTAAAGAGTTAAAATTTATCTCTTACAACTTACAAACTATCTTTATATATGTATTAAATTTTAGAATTTTCTT
The DNA here is from genome assembly GCA_024447665.1 of Juncus inflexus. Lineage (NCBI taxonomy): Eukaryota > Viridiplantae > Streptophyta > Magnoliopsida > Poales > Juncaceae > Juncus > Juncus inflexus. Next base: position 8,047,366 of record JAJHPC010000004.1, read on the forward strand.
CTTACCAAAAAAAATGGAAAATTTGCGGAGATTAAGTCGTATACAAATTGATAGAATATTTAGACAAGATAACAAATCTTACAAGAGAGACGTTGTATAACAGGTTTATCATCCGTTTAGTGAAACCGATAAAAAAAAAATTCAACATAACAGAGACCAAAATGAAATTCTTGGTCCGAATATTTCTCTCCGCTTGTTATTAAAATACTAATTCTACGTTGTGTTCATTTTTTTTTGAAATATTAAGTCCTCGCCTTGTTAAAGATGATAAACCCCCAATATCTCATTGAAATTTAATTTTGAGTTCGAATTTGGAATTTATGTAATTAAAATCATCATGTTTTAATTTCAAACCGATAATTTTATTTTTTATACAAAAAAGCCAAACCATTTTATTAAATGCTAAGCATTTAAATTTATCTTCAATTTTTGAAGATGTGTCATTACATATATATACAGCAAGCACCTACAAAATATCAACATCAAATCATCTCGTTTGCGTGACCTCGTCAATTTGTAAGAGTTGTGTGGTATGAACTATGTTACGCGAATACTTAAAAAAATCAGCCGTACGCGTATCGGATACGTATCGTACACGGATACGGCACCGATACGTTTCGGACACGCCACGTGACGTATCCGAATATTTTAATATATGTTGACTTTCGGACACGGCTCCGATACGGCAGGACACGGCGGGACACGACTGAGGACACGGCCCAATGTTTTAAATCCCAATTTAATTTTTATTTTTTTCTATAATTTCATTTTCGCTTATTTATTTATTTATTTTGTTAAAAATGATATTTTTAAAGACTATTTTTTTTAATATTATTTTTTTCTTTTTTTATTAATGAAAATAACTCATGAGAAGTATAACTAAAGACGATAACATATCTCTTCTTTATTTAAAAAAAATGATTTTTTTCTAATTTCTCACTCTCGTTCTTTTTTTTCGTTTTCTTTATCATATTTAGTTATTTTTTATATTTTTAAAATATTTAGATGTATAATTAATAATATAATAATATATATATTAGACGTATCGTGTCCACAGATTTTTTGAAATTGCCGTATCGCCGTGTCCGTATCGTATCGGATACGACGCGCGTATCCGTATCGGTGCAACATTGGGTATGAATCTCGTCACACAATTGATAGTCTCTTTAGTGAACTTCATGCATTTGTTGCTAGTAATGTATTTGTGTAGACAGATATTTCGTTCTTAATCTAATGCAAAAGATTTTAACCTATTTGGAACAGTACAAATACAATCATTCTCTTTTTTATTTATTTTTAATAATATAATCATTCCCAATATATACAACATGACTAAGCAAAAATTAAATTATTTTTCTGAATCTAAAAAGAAAGTTTTTTTTTTTTTGAAAAAAATTGAAATTTGTTATGAAAAATTCCTTTGAAAAGGTCCTTCAAAAAAATTCCAAACTTTTTTTTCCAAATTTTTTTTTCAATTTTTTTTTGCCGTCTCAGGTAACCTCGTCAGCTAACTGCACATTCAACAACTATATGGAGGGGGCAATTTTTACATAATTGAGAGTTTTGGGGTCAACAAAAACAAAATTAAAGTTCTTAGAATATTTTTGAAGAGTTCAGGAGGACAAAAAATGATTTTTTTTTTCCAATTTAATAATGTAATTGCAAGCATTTTAACTTTGCACAGACTTGTCAATGGACAAATAGTTTAATACTCAAGTGCAAGATACAATCAACTATAAGTTGTATATAAGTTCAAATTTTAGTGACATAAAAAATAAGATAAGTCAGTCATTTTCATTCATAAAAAAAAAAAAAAAAAACTTAACTGGAAAATTGCATGACTTTGAACGTTCACTAATACTTATTATTGGATTGATTAATATGTGGTCAAATTTGATGATTTCCATAATATAATGTACGGCTTCATGACCAATGTACAATAATACGGCCAAAGATGAAAAAAATAATGGCTTGCTTGTTTATGTTGTCAATTATGACTTTGGAGATTTCATAAGATTAAATATAATTAAGATAAGCTGTGGAGCTACGTACTAAGATTATATTAGCTTCATTTTTAAAATTAATTTAATGGGAATTCCTCTCATTGATATCCAGACAATAAATAGGCAATTTTCGTATTAATCTCTTTTTCCTTTCAAGTAACAAGAACAATATAAGATCTTTTGCTTATTTCTCTTAATATTCGATTAGGACATTGAAATCTCACTAGTGTTTCTAACAGATTAATTATGAAATAGACTATTACTAAGATAGTCTAGTTGTATGATACTGACTACATATTTACATAAGTTAGAAATTCGAATCTCGCATTTAGTATGATTAATTTAAAATTTAGAAAAAATATATGAGCTCATTCTAAAAAGAACTAAACAAGTAATCGTTTGTAGTTTTACCTCATGAAATAGGATTTGAAATCCTGATTTTGTTTTTTGAGACGTGATCTGAAACACATAACCGGGTTAGCGAGAGATTTAAGTTGAAAACTTTAGTTTATCAGAGTATTTTAAAAATTCAGGAGGTTGTATACAAAAAGTTATCCAATTAATAAGTTTATTAGGGTATACATACGAAAAAAAAAATCCATGAATTAAATATAGCCTCTTGGTAAGTTGGCAAAGCAAAAAAAAAAAATAGTGGATTATCTGGTGAAGAAATATATAAGGAGAGAGGCTTAGCTAATGCAGTACTATCTGGTGGTACTATTTTGACAAGTGCACATGACATGGTCCCTACTAACTAGAAAAGAACCATAAAATATTTTAAAGTTGCAAACTAAAATTTCCACATATGGAGAAATTATTATCTAGGATAATGAAGAACAGAGGAAGGTTTATATTGAAATAAAAAGGTGGTAGTTTATTTGATTGATATTATTCCTCTTGTATTATATTCCTGCAATTGCCAAAAGTAAAGCTCATAAATTAGTTAATGAAAAGTTATATATAATGAATCTTGTGGTTTTTATGCAAAACAATATAGTGATATTACGAGGATCTAGTGAATTTTCTCATATGCTGAGCCAATTTATGAACAAATTTTATGTAACATAAATATTTTTATTATTTGGACGGATTCATTTTGTAATTTTGGACAGCATTATATGTACTTGGTGGATACCACTAAAATAGTTAATTACACGTTTATGGTATTAATTAAAACTCTATTAAAAAAATACTTATTCTTATAGATATAACTTGTGGTGCGTGCATTAGGTGGAGGCAAATAGAAATACTGACATCAGAAAAGAAAAAATAATAAAAAGAAATTTTCCACTTGTATCCAACTTTTGAAAGAAAATACTATAAATACACATTTTTTTTTGGAATTCCACAAATAGCATTTTCGGCGTTTCAAACGCTAAAATATGTTTAAAGTCACTTATTTTTTTTGTTAACCATTTTGTTAACAAATTCGGTCTTTCAAAGACCGAAATTTATATATTCGTTATTTTTTATTACGCTTGGATTTGATTAATATAGATTAATATAAATTAATAATTATTCCACAAATATATTAATATTAATTAATAATTATTTTAATACAAATTAATAATTCGTTATGTATAATAAAGTTTATATATAAGTTAAAAATAATTAATATAAACAACAAATAAATTATAAATAAAATAAATAAGATTAATAATTAATAAATTAATATAAATTAATTTGTATTAAAATAATTATTAATTAATATTAATATATTTGTGGAATAATTATTAATTTATATTAATCTATATTAATGAAATCCAAGCCTAATAAAAAATAACAAATATATAAATTTCGGTCTTTGAAAGACCGAATTTTTTTTATTATTTTTTTACCATTTTGTTAACTGATTTTAGTGATTTTAAACATGTTTCGGCATTTCAAACGCCGAAATTTTATTTCTATCGAAACGTTGAAAGTGTTATTTGTGAAATTCCGAAAAAAAATATGTGTATATATGTTATTTCTTTCAAAAGTTGGCTACAGTTGGAAAATTTCCATAATAAAATTAGACAACTTGGAATAATAAACACAAGTTCTTTGGAACCGTTGAAAATACATGCAAGTACGGTACCTAAAGTACCACTTACGTTTATGATTCTTTTCTTGAAAGTTCTCACATTTAACTTATCAATTTTTCAAATATTCAAATCTGACTTTTAACTTATTTCTCTGAATAAAGAAGTTCCAGATACGACCTCAAACAAACAAAAAACAAGGTTTCGTATCTTTATACACACAAAGTTTTCCAACTTTGAACCGTATTATTTTTCACTTTATCTCTTGACCATACGTTAATCGATGCACTCAATGCCATACATAAGTCCACGTTTTTTTTCCATTTTTTCCCAATTTTCTTGTTTCGTGCAAGATTAAAACTCATACGTGCATGCATCTATCCAGGTATGACACATGTCATACAAAATTCTACTTGAGCAGTTAAATACAAGGGAAGTACCATCTAGTCCTAGTTATCAACTCAAAACAACTCTAGAAAAAAAATACACAAAAAAAAACTCAAAAGTAATAAACTACATGAAAATTTTCATTCAACAAACAGTCTTTGAGAATATCTAGTCTTGATTATCAACACAAAAACCTCATCTACAAAAAAAAAACTACCCAAAAAAACCCCACGAACTAATAAACAACTCAAAACTTTCATTCAACAAACAAGTCTTGAGACTGTTGTTTCCAAACTTCACTCGATTCCAACTCGCCTTGAAACGGTTTATTCATCCACTGAAACACACATCCTCTCATCTCAACATGCCGTATCAAAACTTGCGATACGAACGGCCTGAACGACGAGTGCAATTTAACTTTTGTCAAACTCCCACATACTAAAAGCGTGCCTGATAAACCGTTAAGTGAAATTCCAGACACGTATAGCAGTGTTACGTTTTGCAGACAGTTTATGCTCGCTAAGGCTAACAAGCCCACATCCGTTACGGATGAATATGACAAATTTATCTGCAAAAAATACAAAAAAAAATAATAGTTAATATTACTATTTAAAAACATAAAAAATTATAAAAACAACAAGTAATAAAAGAAATAAAAACTGATATACAACATGATGAAAAGCATGATAGGGTTTATATCGCAAATATTATAACTGAGTATATCTAACTAAAGAAGTAATATTTGCACTATAGACTACGTAACATTACATTTTTTTTGAAATAAAATAATCACCTGGCGTAAATTATGAGAGAAACGGGCGAGAGACAGCATGGCAGAATCACCAACTTGATGGCATTTTTTAAAGTCTAATTTGCTGAGCTGGCGACAGCCGACAGAAATCTCCGAAATCCCAACAGAAGTTACATGTAGGCATCCACGTATTTCTAGCGTATTTAATTTCGTACATTTTGATAGATACAAGAGAGACTTGTCGGATACGTGGGTGCAATACGCGAGATTTATTATTTCAAGATCAGGACAGCCTTGCGAAATGACCATAATGCCCTTGTCTGTTATTCCAACGGATCGGTACAAGTCGAGCTCTTGGAGTTTCGAGCAGGATTTTCCGATTTGGATTAATCCTTCGTCTGAGATTTTTAAACAGATTCCGATTTTCAAACTCTTGAGGCTCGTGCATCCAGCGAGAGCTCTCAATCCTACAAAATGTATTATATACTAAATTAATACGGATATTTGATAACTATGAGAATTTTATGGTCATAATTCGTTAAGTAAATTAATTAATTACCCTGATCATCCAAATCATTGTCGGTCAAATCGAGCTCTTCCAAATTGGGGCAGTTTCGGCCAATCAGAGCGAAGCACTCAGAACTGAGCTTAGCACAAGACTCCATCCTTAGAGAGAGAAGGGAAGCACAAGAACTAGTAATGGCGGCCAGGGACCGATCCGTAATATTTCTACAACAAGTGACATCTATTTTCTCCAAGCCCTTGTGTTTCGTCACAATTGCAGAAAGGCCCTCGTCTGTTACGCCAGCGCACTTGCTGAGACTCAGCTCTTTCAAGGAATTGCACGAGTTTGCAATTGATTTCAAACCAGCCGTGTTGATCTGGCATCCGTCCAGTTTGATTGAGTTGAGCTTAGATGCGGTTTGCATGGAAAAGTTTACCTGTATTGCAATTTGCATAAAGTAAGAATTTAGTTTATAATATGAAAGTAATTAAGAGATTATGATTGGTGTATGAGTGAATGTACTTACAAGGCTGCAATGGGATAAGTTCAATTCGCATAAGCTTGGGATTTTCTTAAGTGTAGAAGAAACACCAGCTTGCGTGACTTGTTTGCAATTTGACATATCAAGTGTCTGAACAAAAGTAAAAAAAAAAATATTAGATCGATATTAATAAAATCTATGATATGAAATCTTATCAGTTTACTTATGCAGTGTGTGCGATTAGTGGTGTAATTAATCAAGTACCTGTATAGATTTCCACCCTTGTTTAAGGCTCAAAAGCGCCATATCATCTATTCCTAAACAACCCGCCATTGAAAGATCTTTCAGATTCGGTAATTGCATAATACCTGAGAGACATTTCTTTGTTATCTACAAAAGAAACCCAACAAAAATAATCAATTACCTCTCAAAACTCTTGACCAAAAAACAAAAGAATAAAAGAAAATGAAAATCCAGATACACATACCGTAGTGTAAGAAACATCCAAAGATTCAAGCTTTCTACACTTGATGGCAATCAGAGCGACGCCCAAATCAGTCACACCAACACAACCCTTCAAAGAAAGCACCTTCAAATCAACACAACCTACCGCAATACAACCGATCCCCAAATCCGTAATCCTCTTACACCTCCCCAATTTCACGCTCTCCAACTTCCCCATCTTCCCAATCGCACTGGCCGCCTCATCCGTCAAATCCACCCCGTTCGACAGATCAATCTCCCTCAACTCCCCACACCCATTCGCAAGACTCTCAATCCCCTTCTGACTATAACACCTCGATCCAGACAAATCAATCTTCCTAAGACCCAACTTCAACATACCCACAATCGTGTTTAACGACGCATCCGTCACGCGCGGACAAAGCCTCAAATCAAGGCACTCCACCGCATCATACCTCAATAAAACACTGGGTAGTAAATCCGCCCGGAGTGGCCGGAGAGACCGCCGGTGCCGGGCTTCCGCCGTGTAGAACGAACGGGAAACGAGCGAGAAGGATTTCTTATCAACCGGGTTAGCTTCTAGAAGGTCGAGAATCTCAAACAATATTTCCTCCGATAACAAATCAAACGGGTTCGGATCCTGAATCTCCCCAACCCGCATCCGCTTCGCCATTCTCCTTCCAGTTCTAGCTTCCATTAATCACCTCAAAGAACCAAAATCAAAGAGAAGAGAAGAGAAGAAAGAAAGATATTAACAACAGAGGAATGAAATGAAATGCTGAATGAAGTGAAGAATAGAAAAAAAGAAAGAAAGAAAGATAAAAGAGAGATGCGAAGCAGAAATTACCAACATACCCTTCGGACATTTGGTTCTGATTGGTGTGAAATGACGGAAATGGGGCGGGTGATAAGCGGGATGAGAAGGGGACGGAGGGGCAGTTTGGGGATTCAGGACGGGAAGTACGGTACGGAAGGGGAAAGGATGAGGGGCAGGATGGGAAGGAATTATTGGGGGAAGGGGGATATGGGGAAGGGAAGTACAGAAAGGGGAGTAAGGACTGGTACGATCCAACTGCTTACCACTTACGCTGAGAAAAGTATTAATCTATGAGAAATTATTCGGAGCCCTCTCCCTATAGTTTTAGACGAATAAATATATATATATATATATATTTGGACTTCAATATATTTTTTGTGTTTAAAAAAATATATTTTTTGGTAATTTTACTGGATTTTTTATATTTACAAAAATATTTTTTTTAATTTCATTATAATTTTTGTAATCGGATGCTGCTGGACACTTTATATCTAAACCGTTATAGTATCATTCTGAGTTTCTAGAAGCTTCCACCATAAATTTTAATCATACAGTTTTGGCTATATATATATATATATATATTTATACTTGAATATATATTTTTTATGTTTATAAATATATTGTTTTGAAAATATATTTTTTTTGTAATTTTATTGTACTTTTTATGTTTATGAAAATATTATTTTGTAGTTTTATCGTATTTTTCGTAATTGGGCGCTGCTGGACGCTCCAATATGTATAATACAGTTTAAAATATACACATATATATTTATACTTTAATATATTTTTTATATTTATAAATATATTCTTTTAAAAATATATTTTTTGTAATTTTATTGTACCTTTTATGTTTACAAAAATATTTTTTGTAATTTTATTATATTTTTTGTAATACTAGTTCTCCCTGTCTAAATCCTTAAAGTAGTTGGAAATGTTTTTTTATTTGGGGGTTTTTTATTTGGGATTTGTTTGTTGATTCGAATTTGGTGTGATTGACGCCCCGATGAGATGGGTGAGGGTGATTTTGTGTGGATGGATGTGATTGTGCTGTGTTAGTGTGGTCGAAATGTTGAACGGTGAGAAAATAAAAGAGGATGTTATGAATTATAAAATAATAAGATTAGATAAATAAACTAATTTAATAAATCACAAAGGTTGAACTGTGAGAAAATAAAAGAGGATGTTATGAATTATAAAATAATAAAATTAGATAAATAAACTAATTTGATAAATTACAAATAGACGGCTGAATATGAAAAAAAATTATTCATTAATTTTTATATTTTAATCATTTGTTTATGGTTTGTCAAATTGGTTTATTTTATCTAGCCTTATTAATCATAAAATGAGAAATCTAAAAACGCGACGGGCTTGAGCACATTTAAACAAAATGGTATATTATTTTATTATTTTTCAATGTATTTTTTATTTTTTTTATATATTGTTCTTATTATTATACGTATATATTATTTATTGCCTCTAAAAATGAATCTTATATATTGTTTATTTAATTTTATATATTGTTTATTGTCTTTATATATTATTTGATGTAGGACGGGAAATGTTGTCGTCGTGCAGTATCGGATCTCTTGTAAAATTAATCATGAAATTTGTGCTAGTAGTTTATATCGAATTCTTGGAATTTATTATATTACAAAAATTGATGTTGGACATTATTAGTTTTATGAAAAAGGATGAAAAAAATTATAGGAATCAAGAGTGCTTATGAATAAATAGTTCCCTTGACTTCAAAATTAATTTACAAATTTTGTAAGTTGGATCTTATCGAAAAGAGAGGGAAAAAAGAATTTGTTGAAGTCTTAGCCGAAAGAATCAAAATCTATATATATTTTAATGAAAAAATAGACTAAATATAAAATTCTATTTCGGGGAGTAAATAACATAGGTGGGGTTAGCTTATTTAGTCAAAAAATTATTTTAATATAGAAAAAGTTAGCTTATTTAGTCAAAAAATTATTTTAATATAGAAAAAGAAAATAACGTTATCTGGTACAGAAGTATATACATAATGCTACAGCACTAAATCCTAAGCAAAACAAATGTGGGAGTTAGCTTATTTAAAGGTTAGTTTTATTCCTTTACCCCTCTTCTTTTCATTATTGTGAAAAGAATCTAATAAACTTTTATATAATGTATTTGTCATGTTTGCTAATAAATTATATGTCAAAAAAATGTAATACACTTTTATTATATTTATGTTTAAAGAATTTTACATTTGGTTTCCAAATATCAATTTTTAAATAATATAATAATGTCATTTTTTTAAAATTAAAAAATTATTGTCATAACTTGAGGTGACACTATTAAATTGCTGCTCTATCAAAATCATGTACAATTAAGTTAAGTTAAATATAAGACTAAATGTATGCAATCTAAATTTTACTGCTCTAATAATTATCTAGAAAAATTCATTTTCTATACTTAAAAATAACTCACAAATATATCTCTAAATCATAAGATTTTAAATTGTATATTCTAAATTTTACAATACTGAAAATTTACATAAATACCTAACTCTTCCGAGCTCTTAGAAAAATACCCCATAAGCATATCATTTCAAATCACAATATTATCATGGGTATGGGCACAAAAATATCCCACAAGAATAAAGCAACTAACCTAATAATAAATCCTAATACAATCTAGTGGAGACTTGACTAGAGAGGGGCTTATCTCCAAAATTCGGTGGGTGACATTTGGAAATCGGTGGAAAGAAGAACAAATCACTTTTCGTAAATTAAAAATAGAAGAAAAAACAAAAGGTTATTTAAAATGCCGTACCGAAAAAGGACCCATTTCCGTGAATTACAAAATAGTGATGATGAGTGATAAGTCCGGTTCTTGATTGATTGATTCTCTTCTGCTTATCTAAGGAAGGTTGTATCTGTTTTCTTTTATTGGTATAATTATTTGTTTGTTGAGAGAGTTTTTGTAACAGCCCCTGATTTTATGAAAATTGGAAATGAAAATTGTATTCATATTTTTTATGAGTGAAATAATTTTGGTACTGTCTTCTAAAGTGTTTATAATTTATTTTTTGGCTAAATACTCTTCATCAATTAATTATATATTTTTTGTCTAGTTCAAATTAATAAGAAAATAAATATTTTACATAAGTATAAGTAATAAAGAATCGGAATATAAATATAATAATAAATGAACAAGGAAATTTTTTATAAATAAAATAATCTTTTATGTAAAATATAAAATAATATTTTTATGAAAATATATTCTGCTACCAACAAGATTAATAAACAGTTTTTTGTTAGTGAAAAATTAAGAGAGATAAATGTGTCATATAAAATAAAAAATTAGGAAGTATTCTGGAAGATTGACATTAATAAATTTATCTGGTGACAAAATATTTCATCCCAAAACTAATATGCTTTTGGGGCTGTTTTTATAAGGGGATCTCCAATTGGCTGTTAAAGAAAATAATTATTTAAGATTATACACTTTATTTTTCTCCGGATAATTAATTATAGACTGCACTTGGATTGTTCAATAATCAAAAGGAAATTAATTAATTCACTTCTATTGTTATTTTTGTAAGGCCGATTATAGTCTTGATTGGGCCTAATTTTAACTATTGCAATGCTAATTTATCTTTTCCAAACTATCTTGAAAAGACCAGATATGCATTGGCATTTTTTGGGCTGCCAACACCAGTAATACTAAAAAATAAATTATAAAATTACACATCGATATATTAGTATCCAAAAAATAATAATAAATATATAAGCAGGATAATGTGTACAAATAAGATTATATTGTCATTTATAAATTGACAATATTAAAAAAAATATGGCGTCTATATGAAAAGACATAATACACAGATACAAAGATACAATAAAAAAAATAAAATAAGCATTCTGAAATTTACCAATCCATTTTTTAATACCTCTTTTAAACTTAGATGAAGATTTCTCATCTTTATTCTCTTTCTATTTCCAACTATTAACTACAACTACAACTACATTTTTCCATTTAATTTTATTCAGAGTAGAACCCATCTTTTATATTATTATTATTTTTTCAATCACAAAAATAAATTTAATTACAAAAACTTATATAAATCTAGATAATTCATGTTCAAAATTATGATTTATTTCCACAAACACATTTACAAAAATAACACATTCAACTTTCCACATTAGGGTTAAATAAGACCTGAGATCCACGCCAAACACCACCAGGACCCAAAGAAATCGATTTTCCTGTAATTGGGCCAACACAAACGTAAGCGTACCGACCGTACCAGTCATAGTTCGATCCCGGACTCATTACATAGACATCTTCAAATCCACTCCTGCCTATTGTAACCAAATATCTTTTTCCCTACAAATATATCACCACAATTTCAAACTTCTATCTTACTCAAAAAGTTTCCTTATCTAAGTTTCTCTAATTTTCAAATACTTAAAATAACATGATTTTTAACTTATTTATATCATTACATTTACCTCAATTTGGAATTCCAAATCCCATCTCAAATATAAAAATGAAATTTCAGACGGAATATGAAATCTTGTTTTTTTTATTTAAGACTAGTTAAATTCGAAATTCTAAACCAAATTAGTACAGAAATTATAAATTGAAAATTAAGTTATTTTGGATGTTTCTGAACTTACTCTATCGATGATCCCAAAATGCCTTGGCGCGTGTCTATAGAATCTGTGCATCTCATCGTTCAAACTCGCATAATCTATCTCTTCTTCTTCCTCTTCCTCTTCCTCTTCCTCTTCCCCTTCTTCTCTCTCTAAATCATCTTTCCTCATGTGAGGCGGGATGATATTAAACTCTGAAGTGAGAGGTGGCCCCGTACTATCACGATACGTCGAGCCTTGCATACCGACCATGTAACTTGCCTCTGGGGTACTTACCTTTAAGTGGTTGAGTATCTGAGCTGAGATTTGGAGAGGTGTTGGTTTAGGGTTTGTGATCGTGAGCTCTGTGGACATTTGGTTTGAAGTGAGGGTCATGGTGCACTGAGCTTCCACAAGATCCAATGGCGACAATGATACAAGCTCTATCTGAAAAATATATAGAATCAATTAGAATTAAAAGATTAAAAAAGTAAATTTTGAATGTGAATGTTATTTACTTTTATATAAGTTGCAGCGCTGAAAAGTACAATCAATTAGATGTTTCAATCTGATTTTCAATTATTTTTAAGAACCGATTGACACGCCTTAGATAAAAAGGATGGTTGCAAATTACCTTATAGATTTTATACAATTCATTTAGTCATTCAATAAAAAATAATAATAAATACCTGAATGTATTCTCTTGGGCTACCATTAACCCCATGCAACATCCATTTTTGCCGGGCCCACTCAACAGAATCTCCACCTTCACAATCCTCCACACTTTTAATATCAATGGAAACTCCTCCTTTTATGACCCCTCCATCCGATACGGTCGTGTGGAGCATCTCCATGCCGGCCCCATGCCACATGTGCGGCACGTACGATGTTATGACGCCACTTGGCAGCATGACATTGGCCAGACTGCCGTTGTCTGTTTCTAGTTTGACAACGCATCCTAATTCTCCGACCGCCTGAAATGAAATGCCGGGACCCGCAAACTCGCGCTTTAAGTATTCTATGTTTAGCGGACGAGGAACTTGTGATGATTGAGATAAGGCATTTAATGCGAGTTTTTTTGGATTATGAGTAATTTGGGTTTGTGAGAAGATTGAATGTGGAATTGGATTTGAGTGTTTTGATGGAGAGAGTAAGAAAAGAGAGGTGTTGGCCAGTATAGCCATTAATGGACTTGAATTGTTTCTTTTTCAGATATTTTCTTTCTTTTTTCTTTATGTTTTTTGGGAAGTTAGATACAAGGATTTCTGTGTTGGTAATGCACTAATGCTAGCCTTATCTACAAAATTATTGAAAGGTTCTCATGGGCTCTCTTGATTGGGCCCAATAGTTCAATTACCAGGGCGGCCCAACAGTATATATTTTTTTAAATATCCTAGCTTTCATGAATTATATTTTAAAATACTTTATAGCATCATTTTTGGATCATATTATTTTCTTTTATAATTTTATATTATCTAAACTGTTTCTTTTTTCTTACATAAAGTATTATTTGAAGACTGACTTGCATATCTCTTGTTCCGTTCCCTTTCAATTGTCGTTCACAAACAGGGCCCTATACTAAAGACTCTATGCCTCAAAAATCATTTTATAATTAGCATGCCATCAAAAAGTAGGACACTCCATAATATTTTACTTTCAAGTTGTTAATACAAAACCCATTTTTAAAGTTATATAGGAATTTATAGATTAAAACTTGATATTTCATAACATCGACCCTTTTGTTTGATACATTAGGTGAAACAAGGTTTACATGAAGTTCCAACGAATAAAAGAGAGCAAGTTCATTAATTGCTGACGTGGCTTGTTCTCATTGGCCCTGTGTAAGGTGAACTGGTTCCATTTGATGAGTACTGAGTACTCACTCACCTTTCGGTCCTTTCCTCTTTGTTACTTTGTTCCTTTCCATATCAATGATCATTCAACAGGTTTCCCTACAATTATTATTTGTAGAGTCAGAAGTATTCTTTCTTGTATATATTCTACATGTTCTTATCCCAATTGTTTACAATAAGTTACTGTTTAGTGTAGAGAGGGAGGGGGAGAAAGAGGGAAGGTTAAAAGATAATATTTTGTTAATTGATGATTATAAAAATTACACATATTAGTCGTATCATATTTATAGAATTCTAAATAATCTAAATCCTAGGGTCACTAGTCAATAGATTAATCTTAATTATTCATGCAGGCACGGAGCTTGACCCATTATACTGGGGGCAAAAAATATCTCTTTACTAATCAACACTGTACAAAAATCTTAGGGGACCAAATATATAAAAATATATGTATCTTAAAAATAAATTTCACTAAAGCACTATTGATATATACTTCTTAGTCAATATGGGGGGGGGAGGGAGAAAGGGAGATTATGAGGATTAATTGATGATTAGAGAGTTTATATCTTAAGCATACCATATTGTATAAAATTCTTAATTTAATCTAGACTCTAAAGCAACTAATTGTTACGTTAATCTTAATTTTTTTTAAATGTAGGTAATTTGCCTACTTATACTTGTATTTAATAAATTGCTTTTTACATAGTTTAATTTACATAAAAAATTTCTAGCTTAATTATTGGCAGCGCCCCTATCTAACTTTGCTACAATCTATGCTTGATCTAGGCCCTTTCTTCTATTGTTGATGGATGTGTTGGTTTTGCTTGTTATATGACGTCGTCCATTCTTCCGCCGCATCCTTTGCGATGGCGAAGATTTCTTGGATGTTGTTCTTGCGTTGAAAGATTTGTGCGTTTTTTTTCTTCCATAATTCCTAACAGTATGCGATCCAAATGTTTCCCCATCATTTTCTTTGTGTTTTGTCCACTCTTTTACTCATCTAATTGTATAGTCCTGAAGGGGATTGGATTATTTGAGGGGGGAGATGTCGAAGATGTTGCAAGCGTGCCTTTATAGGATATGTGCGAAATTGCATTTTGCAAAAAGATGACTATGTGATTCTTGTGTTCGTGATGCACAAAGCGTGCAGTCTTCCGAGGGTATGTATAATCTTCTAAATAGTTTATTTCTCATGTTGAGCTTTTTATTACATATGAGTCATGCAAAAAACTTGACCTGAGACGCTGTTTTTATTTTCCATAGATATTTGCCAAAGATTCTTTTTTGACCCCTATCCGTGAAAAAGGAATATGCTGAGTTTACTGTGAACTCTTTGTCGTTATTCGGCCTCGAAATTAGTTTATCATTTACCTCGAGTAAATGAACGGAGCGTACTTTCTCCCAAAGGATATTTATAGTTGCCGTTCTTGAGTGGTGCTGAATGGCCTGTCCTATTGGAAGGTATTGTGATCTTAGATGACTGCTTGCACGGTGATGTCTTTATTCACTGCTCTTCTAAATAGTCTGTTATGCTGTTTTGCGAAAACCTCTATATTGCGACACAACGGGCTAACTTTCAATAGTGTTATCTTGATTTCATGTTCTAATTTCTTTTCTTTCTTTCTTTCTTATTAATCTAATTCTTTTATTCTTTGTATAGTTTATTAATGCTTTTGGTTGTATTTATTTATTTTATTTTAGATATTCCATAAAAATGATAATTGTTACTATAACTTCATTTATTCACTAAAACTTATATGCGTCTCTACTTATTCACTGAAACTTATATGCGTCTCTACGAGAGTGCCGCAATTTACTAAAAAAATACAAATTAATTTTAGTCAAATATAATCAGTGAAATATTTAATGCAAATAATTTATTCTAGATAGATAATTGATCATTTGATAAACATTTTAATGATTCTTCTGTCAGAATAACATCATATTCCTAGTCTACCAAAAAGATCAAATTTAATTTCGAGATGATAATTTATATCTCAGAATTTATTCTACACACAATGATTCTAGTATAGAAGTGATCACTGATCACCCTCTCCTTTACAAAAAGGGTAATTATTGACTTGAAGTCTCCCCAACTCCCTCCCTCCCTCTCTCTAAAACCCTTTCACCACACCACCATTTCCACTCAAAAAGGCTTAGAAATTGATCAAAAACTTAAAAATCAGTAGCAATTACAAGGTGTGAAACAATCTAGATACAAATGGGAAATGCAATTCTCAGGTGTTTTAGGGGAGAATGTGGTGATGATGACTCACCACCTCATCGCCCTCAATATATCCATCAAGCTGGTCCAGTTGCTGGTTTCCAGTTCGTGTCTCCAGACGTTGCTGGTTTCAATTCTCTAAAAAGGGATCTTAACAATTTTGATATAATTTCTCAGGTACTTTTCTGAAATATCTTTAATTTGTATTTTAAGCGAAATTTGTTATTTTATTTTATTTTTTTTTCAAAAATTTGTGTAACGTATGGAAATCCCTGCATGCATTGAACTAAATAAAGAGTTCCTTTTTTAGTGATCATTTTTGGGTCTTTTTATGTGGAATATCATGGTAGATTTATTATAATATCAAAAGACTGCCAAAAGCTTCTCTTTCTGATCCCCTGTGTAATCACTATATTATGAAATTCACCTTGAATTATAGAAGCTCGTAAAATTCATTTCTTTTCGTAAATTATTCTTAACTTGTGGGTTTATTTGCAATTGGCACTTAGGTACCAGAAGGACTTAGTCAACATGTGGAACAAAACAAGAAGACTCAGGCTAAATGGTAGACAAATATATATTCATATCTTCAAATATACCGTTTTATTAGACATAAATAAATTTTATGGGACATAAATAAGCAACATTATAAACTCAAAATTAACTGTTTTTAATATATGTAGGTATAGAAAAATATTATCAGAATGGAGAGAATCAAACACGCCTCCTAAAAATCCAAGTGAGGCGTCAAATTTAATTGCACGCACTTTAGGCGTCAAAAGAGACACACTTGAAGTAAGATATTTATTTATTTTGCCTTTTGGTCCTCAAATTTCGCAATTTTAACTCCTGATACTTTTATTTACTTTTGTAATATTTGCACCTTTTATAGGGTTTTCTTCGATTTTACAACCTTCCACTTCCGCCCCTTCAACAGCTTCCTGCGAAAACCTCGGCACCTTCGAAATGGCCTGAAGGAGTTAAATTTGAAATTCACACATTGCCAGTGAGAAATTAAAAAAAATTATTAATATATTATTATTATTTTATTATTGTTTTTATTATTTCATTATTATTATCCTTACCGCTATTGTTATCGTTATCGTTATAGGATGACTAGTGTATTTGCTTAATACAACTTTACTCAACTACAACCAACAGCTCAAAAATACTTACAAATCTAATTATAATGACAGTAATGTCATTCTAGTTATATAAATGATTCAACTATCTACTCATAAAGAAGGTTCTTTTGTTACACTTCCATTTTTTTGGTGCTAATGAATTTAAATCCGTGACTCGTTCAACCAACTGGGCTATAGGCTCACTGGCAAATATCTAGTGAGTGCTAGAATGTATCTCATTGAGAACCGTTTGTAATCATGACTATATTTATGATATTTATGAAAGGTGGATACAAAATTGATTGGTGATGGAGACGGAATGACTGTGCATGTCGACACTGCGAATCCGAAAGAATCCTCACGAGTACCGAGAAAGATACAAGCAGCTGTAATAGAGAGACGCAACGCTCTAACCGTTCGAAACTATCAAAGGGCCGATTCGCTTCAAAAGACAATTAACAACGCAGAGTACAGGTTTATTTAACTTATTTTTTTTTTGGTAATAAAAAAAATCTTAGTTGCAGTGAAATTCGTGATTATACAATCCATTATATTTAACTAATTTAAAAGCCAACTAAAAAACATTCGATGGATAGATTAATCTCTAGTGTTGAGTTTTAAGACCCTTGTGTTGTTATAAAAAAAAAAAAATAAAGTAAAAAATTGAAATTTTAGTAAAGAAACTTATAAAAGTTTATTTGGTAATCAACTTATTGTAGGTTGATTAATGGACCTAATAATGAGGAAACACTTGCGAAGGAGTACAAAATTAGACTTAGGTATATATTTTCTGTACATTTTTTCGTTTTTTGGGACTCAAACCACGATCAGTGAGTTGAGAGACTTGCTAAATATAACTGTACTAAATGTGTTTGCCATGACTTAAACTTGGTATCTCTCCTAATGTTCAAAGAGTGCTTACCGCTTAAGCTAGCAAGCTTATCAATGAGTTGATAGACTTTGCTCAACAGGCGCTACACGAGATTGTGTTTTTCTTATATTTGTTAATGTTTATATGTACATATAAATAATACTGAAACCCCGAATAAACTTATAATTTTTTCAACAATTGTTTTAGAGGGATAGATGCACCGGAGATGAAAATGGATTACGGTCAAGAGGCCAAAGAAGCATTAATTAAACTCATACAAAATAAGCCTCTTATAATACAAATATATGAAAAGGACCCATACGGCAGATGGGTCGGAGACGCATATTCTAATGGCGTATTTATACAGGTAAAAATAATATTTATGTTTTGTTTGCATATGTACCCTTATGGACAGTATAATTTGCATTTACGTCCTTTTGAATATTCGAATTAGTACAGGAAAAAATGCTGAGGAAAGGTTGGGCGTGGCATCATATACATTATGATAATCGTCCTGAATTCGCGCAGGTTCTTCTGAAAAACCCTAATTTTTCTTGCTAAACCAATTCTTATGCAATTACATAATAGCCACTAAACTCATAAATTGAGAAACCCATAAATTGTTCATCAAATTTTTTTTTTGTTGAGAAACCCACTCTTTTAACGCTCATCTAAACCCTAATTTATGTTCTATTATGTATTTTTTTCAACTAAGAGCTATTTGGCAATTTTTTTGCTTTCTTATAATTTTATCACTTTCTTTCTTTCTTTCTATTTTTTTTCTTTTTTAGTGGGAAAGACAGGCACGAAATGCAGGGAGAGGACTGTGGGCAAATGCGAACCCAATTGAACCTTGGGTTTGGAAGAGAGAGAACAACAATGGAAGAAATTCAAGTGTGAAAAAAGACTTTAAACAGAAAAGTATGAAAAAAGAGCAAGGAGTCCCAATTCAAGTTTACTGATTTAATCAATGTTTATTGTGTACCTACTTATGTATAAATGAATCATGTGTTGTTTGATCAAATGTAGTTATAATTAAGTTATGTAAATATATGGTAAATTTGAGAACTTATGATACATCTTTGGAAAGACCCAATTGATTGAGATATATTAGTGTGTAAAAATTACAATAATTAAACTAAATCAAAATCTTGACAACCCAATTTCATGCCCGAAACAAGAGATTCCCATGACTTAGAATCAGGAGCTTTAAACCTTCCAATCATATAATTCAAAACCTTAATTGCTTCAGAAATAAAACCCTTTTCACACAAACCACAAATTAAATTACTAAACCCCAAATTTCCCAAATCACACTCCTTTTCACTAACCGACATTTCCACAAACATATTATATGCATTCAAAATTTGCCCTTCTTTTCTCAACCCCTCAAAATACATAGTCAATGTATCTGAATTCCATTTAATTTTCTTTTTTACCATCTCATTCATCAAATTTTTAGATTTATCTAATTCCCTTTTTTGTATAAACTCACTAATTATAATATTATATATCGCCACATCAGCATTGCATCCAATTCTTTCCATGCAAGTAACCATTTTTACCGCTCCTTCTAAATCGCCCTTTTTACATAAACTACTTATGTAAATATTAAATGTACAAATATTTGGTATAAGACCTGTAATAAGCATTTCATCAAACACTTGATCTGCCATTTCAAAGCTCTCTGTTTCTAAACAGCCCATTAACATAAGATTATAACTTTTCACATCAAATTTTATTCCCTCATTTCTCATTTCATCAATAAAGTCATACGCCTCATCAATTTTCCCTTCATTTACAACAAAATTAATCACCTCATTACAATCCGGCAAACTTGGTAAGAAACCTGCATTTCTCATTTCTTGCACAAAACCCATTATTTCAGCACAATTATATGATCCTTTGCATAAAGATTGTAAAACGAGAGAATACATTTCCAAATCAGGATCACACTCAAACAAACTCATCAAATCCATTATTTCCCTCGCAAAACTCACTTTTCCATTCTTACATAGAGCTTTAACCAAAACCTGGAAAGTAAATCCGTCGATTCGTATCTTCATCTTTTGAGATTTCAACAAAACGTCCTTAACCAAGTAAAGCCCTTCTTTTTTCTCGCACAAAACCGAAAGTAAAGAATTCAAGGTAACTATACTTGGCGTGCAGTTTAGTTCAGGCATTTTGTTGAACAGGTTTGTGGCGTCTTTTAAGAGGCCCCATTTGGCTAGTTTTGTTATGTGATGGATGAAATTGGTCTCATTAGGAGGGTTTTTTATGAGGTTTGAGAGAGGAATGATGGAAGTGAGAGATTGAAATGGTGGCTTCATTGCAGAGAGAGAGAGAGAGAGAGAGACGCTTGTTTTGTTTTGTTTCTCACTTCGCACTGTATTTGGTTTCTGCTTACAATTTCATAACTGCTGGTTTTTTATGAAAATAAGAAATAGGACTCTAGACATTTTGTAAAGCGAGTTTTCTTGTTCCAGGTTATTGATAAAACAGGGAAACTATTTACTGGTTTTAGAAAATTTAGATAAATAGCTCTGTTTTACCAAAACAAGGAACTAATACCTTGGTTTTAGTATGGTATTATTTTGGGAAATGTGCAAACACGATGAACTGTAGCATGACACACTCTAGATATATTATTTTGTTTCATTTTATATATTGTTTTCTTATTTTATATACTGTTTTGCCATTTAATATGCTGTTATTTATTCTTTGTGTATTTCTTATTTTTTTATTTTTATATAATGTTTTCACTTTTTATGTATATACTGTTATTAGAAAATAAATTATATATACTGCTATGAATATATTGTTATTAGAAAATAAATTATATATACTGTTATTGGATCCCGTCGTGAACAGTTGTACTATAGTGCGTCGTGCAGTAGCAGGTCCCTTATTTATTTATCTTTTATCATTTTGTTTTCTAGATGGTGTTAGCATTGTTAATTATGCCTAATTAATAAAGTATATAACTAGGGTTTAGGTTAAAGAACAAGTTAATATAGAAAATCATTAAAGAGTACACTTACTATAAATATAAATCCAATTATAAGATATTGGTTGTGTTAATTAAAAATGAATCCAAATAATATAATAATGAAGAAAGTTAAAACTATATGACAAAAAAAAAATCAATATGATATAATAATAAAGAAAAAACTATACCAACAAATTATCAAATCTTGAAAGCCTTCATATTTTTGGTGAAGGTGAGAGGGGCTAGGTGGAGAATTTATAGGTTAAAGCACAATTTATTATTATTATTATTATAGAAGATCATCAAAAAACATATTTGATTATAAATATAAATCCAATTATAAAAAATCTTGGTTATGTTAGTAAAAACTATATGAAAATGAACTAAAATGAACAAAGTAAAAACCATACGACAAATAAATCAGTATGATATGATAACAAAAAAACAAATAAAATATACCAACAAATCATAAAATCTTCAAATTTGGTCAAGATGAGAGGAGCTAGGTGGAGAAGGCGAGCACATGAAAACCTATCAAGAAAATAAGCCCCTCAGTTTTTCTTCAGGGGTTGATTTGCAATTTCCAAATCAATGGAGAGTTGATTATGATAGTAATGCACGTGCCCTGCTTCTCCATCTTGCACATCTCACCTTTCTTCTTCATTTTTCTTCTCTCATTTGTAGTATTTTAAACCCTAATGGTGTAAGCTTGTAATTCTCATGTATTTATAGTGAGGAGGGGGGGAGGGAGACTTTCTTTTTGTGTATACTTTGGAAATGAGTACCTAAAAGTTTAATATCATACAAAATAGGTTGGTTATTACAAAAGTTTTAAGATTAAATTTTTTTATATAGATGTATGTATGGATTTTTTCTTTGGATATTTTTTAGATTTTAAGATTTAGTTTTATATCATTAATAACTAAAAGTAGATTTTGTTTCAATGAAACCTGACCTCTATGAAAAAAAAGGTAGGCATAAACAGTGAACTATTATATTTTTTTCTTCTTTTTTTTTTTTTGCTTTTGTACAATATTTGTTACTTTGCCAGCACATTAAAAATTCAAAAGGAAAATCTATGAGCAAGTCATAATTTCTTTCCTTTTGGGGGGTTATGGAAGTAAAAGTGAAGGAAAAACAAGAAATGCCAATAAGGATCACATGAACAAAGAAAAAGGTTGTTGCTTTGTTGGGGCCAACCGGCCGAGCCAGCACATTTGGGCTGGTACATAAAGTGACAACTAATTGAGGGGTCTATATGCAAAATTTGCCTGTCCAACTTTTTGGTGATTTTGTGAAAGAATAGATAGATCACTGTTCAGATTCACCAACAAGAGGCTGGCATCTGTCTTACTTGATAGAGTAATGGTCCTCATTATATAATTTCATTATGTTTCTTTGTGGCATCAAGATTGGTATGTTATATACAAAAAGAAATATTATGATCAAGTTGATATCTTAGGCCAATATGATTCTTTTTATTATATCACATCACAATATCGTGATGTTCATTCGGGTTGGTTTATTCAACAATAGAACTGAATTCAGTTCGTTCTTATTCAGTTCTTTTTATTATGCTGTTCACAAATCGAACTATGCCGATTTAGTTCATAATTTGGTTTGCCTTGTCAATTTTTGTTCAAACCCAATTAACCGAATCAACATCCCTAACTATACATTTATGTTACAAGAAACGTATGTCATTGTATAGTTATACATGAATACAATATTATACTATGTTACATGAATGTATGATATTGTATTCATGTGGCTACATCAACAGTACTTTATCATGCCATGTAATCTATAGCTGTTCTCGCATATAATATAATGGACATACAGAGATTGGTACCCCTTTTAATAAATTCCATTTGTGATTACGTGGCATGATAAAGTGCTGTTGAGATGTGCTTGTACATTAAAATGCAACACTCTACCTAACATCTCAACTATGTTTATACACAAAAGATAGAACATAACTTTAATTGTGTGTTCAGTCAATTTATTCCAAATATAGTATTTCATGAATAATTTTTATTGTCACTTGTCAGAGTGATTTATTTTCAAATTTAAATGCATTTTAGGTCTTTAGTAGATTGGAAAGTTTTGTTCGATCTACAACTAAAACAGTAAGAGTGACTATATTGTATCTGTTAGTTAGAAACTTAGAATTTATGTTATTTATTTTATTTTATTTTTCTCAAAGACAGACCCTTTTTAGGTTTTGGCTTTTCTTCTTAATGCTATTTTCTACAGCACTAATGTCTAAAAGGGCTTTGGTTGTGAATTTTGTAAAATTACACCAAATTTTCTTTTTCTAATCTTAAATCTTTATTTTATGTTTTATTAAATGGTATTAAACTCCGTAATTTCTTGTTTTTGCAAATGACAACATTATTTTATTTTAGCTAGAGGATCCCTTTAATTTTAATTTTGTATGTATTTTAATGTTTTTGATGTGAATTAGAAAGTGTTAGGTGTGACCAATCTAATAAATTGAGGGCATGACTGGACACCCATTAATCATGCATTATAGTTAAGTTGAGACCATCATTACATTAGGTTAAGTTGCAAGACAACATAGGTCCATATATTGTTTTATTTGGATCCTTACAATCCAATTATTCACCTTTATAGATCTGTAATCAAGATACTTTGTTTTGTCAAATAACGATATGAGAAAGAGATTTTTTTTGTATATATGAATACTGACTAATGTTCGTACTAAGATAGTATAATAATAATAATCAAATATTAAAAAAAATACAGTGATTTCTAAAATTGTACTCAATTATGACAAGATGCTGATGAACTTATATTACGCCATAATATTTTATATTTGATTTGCAATGTATTGTAATGAGAGAACAAGGGAATATCCCAATTAAAAGTATGAAATGGAGAGAAGCTAATACTGTACTTGTGGATTCCAACATGGAGAATGGATCCAAAATAAGATTCATATATTAATCCTAGTGTATCCATGCAATTTTCACACAAGTCCTATTAATTAGGCTAAGTGGTTTGTTAATTAATAAAGTAACACTCAATTTGGAACCCTAATGCTCTTGTAATAATTACTATTACACATGCAAACCACACTTCAAGTACATCACAACTAGGTAATATATATATTTTTTTAATGCAAGCTTGAAGCGGATGATCCCACACTCAAGACAAATTATATTAAATAGTAAATAAAGAGTACACATGGTTGTTCCTCAGGTCAGCGAAAATGCTGCCTAGAGTTGTTACCCCGTCCAAAATATGAAAAAATTATTGCAAGAAAAAATAAAATCAACACCACAGAGGTATAGTTATCCGAAAAGGATATCCTGTCGCTCATTAAATCCTCTCATGTCTATTTAATTACTTATAAACTTTAATAACTATTATTTAATTACTTATACACTTTACTATGAGTTATCATGATAATCTTCTTTTCTCGTGTCTCTTCACTTCTTCAGGGATATCCTTTAAAATTGGAACGATACAAAGAGTATTACACGACTCAAGGCACAAATCGGGAAATGATCGTTCCAGAAAGAACTTTTTCGTATACAATTTGAGTGGATTAATGGCTCAATATGACACCAGCTTCCTCATTTGTTTGGATAAGTATGTATGAAATAGCTAGTCATTCATAAATTTTGTTCATAATCATAAATATGTGTAATTAAATAGTAATACGTTGCTCTCTAACCTAATAGGACCCACATTGATTTACAAATATTATAGTTTGAAGACTTAAATTAGGTTGCATCTTGGGAGAACTTAAGCAAGATCCTTTTTTTTAAGGATAAGCAAGAAGATCTTAACCACGTAGGGTAGTGATTTTCAAAATTTGTCATTGTTATGATTATTTTTTTAGAAGTATTATATGCATAACCAACCAGCCATTAATTTGGAAATAATGTACATTAAGTTGTAAACTATCCTAAGATGGAATGCACTCTAGCTAATCTACACGTAGATGAATCATTATACTTTCAAGAAAGTAAGATTGCATCTCAGTATAATACAAAAAGGATTGCATGTCAGTATAATTCTTTTTTCGACAATATGCATATCATGTAATTCAAAAGAAAAGAAAGAAAGTAAGATTGCATAATTGGAAAACTTAGGCAAGAAGCTCTCAATTAGCTAGCAATAGAGTGCTTTTGAGGTGGTATTGGGGAACAACAAAGGATGCACATGACATTTGATGTAAAGTATTTTTCTCTTTAAGCTTTTTCCTTACTTTGTGGGAGCATGAGTTAAAGATATAACTGATTGCACTATGTTTACAAGACTAGGAAACGGTCAATCATTTATTTGATCACTGTCCATTTTCAATGGTTGTGCTCAACAGAATGGGATGCCAACCTGGCAACACGTTGGAATTTCTCAAATCACCAGGCAGAACTGATTGAATCAGATTGGCAGCCACTACATTCGAGATATGAAAGGAAAGATGTCGAAGAGTTTTCCAAAATAAAAGTGTCACTACACAACACATTATCAACTTCGCTCAAGCTGAACTTCAAATTTGGCGAAATTATAACCTCCAATAGACTGCAGTTTTTATAGTTGTTTTCTTTTCTTTCCCTTTTATTTCAACCATCACTGTAAATATTTAGGTTTGCTTTCTTTTTATTTTAAATTTTGTAAAAGCTATCAATTTGGTTGATAGCTTAACACTATTTTAATTAATATTCCAGGAATTCCTAAGCCTGACTTGGGGCCTGTTTTTATCAAGAAAAAAAAAAGATATAACTGATCATAAAACCCTACTTTTTTCAAAATGTTTTTCTAGTATTTGCAATACTAGCTAGTGTTATTTTTTTAGTTCGCGAGAATTGTGTTTTCGTCATCTAAAATGATGTCAGTAAACTATTATTCAAAAAAGCACCATCACTAATTGTAATTGTACAAAAAAAAAGCACCATCACTAAAATGATGTGTTTGCGTAAAATGAAACTCTTTAATAGTTTTAGTATACAAAAAAAAAAAACTATCCTCATCGTTACTTTAATATGAAATAGTGCTATTTCATATGAAAAATATTGTTTTTAAAATAAAAAAAAACACTAGTGTTGCAAATAAAAGAAATGGTGGATAATTTTGAAAAAGGGGTCCCAAATCCATAGCTAGCATCTCTGTCTCTCTCTTGAATAATTGAAGTTCTCTAATTAAGAAAAAATGAGGTTTTTAAATTTCCACATCACATTTTGTTCAAGAGCTTCAATACTTGAACACAAATTTATACAAAAAAATAATACATGACTAAAATTATAAGTTATAACCTCTTCTGATATCGAAGTTTTTAAACAGATTGATAAATAATAGAGTTAAGTGGCCAATGTACAAACAACCATACTTTATGGCTTTGTTCCAAAATTCTGTAGTCGTGTTAAGAAATTTGATTTGACAATTCCTTAAAATGAGCATGCATACTTGGAATCTCTTACAATTGCAATGCATGTACAATCTTGTGAACTAGTCAAAATGTGGTCCTAGTTTATTATTATTTTCAAGTAACATGTATACCATAAAATTAAACGTGTGAACGACATATCATAATCACTAAAAAGGTGATAAATAAATAGTAATGTGGTGAGAAGGCTCGTTTTTTTATTCTTACGCAAGCTAAAAGTAAAACCAAAGAAAAACTATAGTTTTCTTCCTCGAATTGCCTTTACTTTGTCCCTTATATATGACGGAAGTATTAAACCAATCTCGTTTAACACTTTTATGTGTCGAAGATGATTTTTTCAACACCTGTTATATAAGCAAGTACAAAGTGAGGATAAATTTGGTGCGCATTATATCAAGCTGAATTTTCAAACAAGTTCTTTAAATTGTGCCTGTTACAGGCTTTAGGCTCAATTTGTACATTAGGCCCAAAACTTAACAACCCAAATGACTAAGTACATACCATTAAATTAATTACGTATATTATATTATTCTCTTATATTGTGTTTTATTATATCATCTTATTATAATCACACCTTTTTTATAGTGTGTATATATATATATATAATAAAACTGTTCAGAGTAAAATGATGTGATTTAACTTGTTTTTTCCATAACGTGTTAGGTATTGAACACAGAAGATGTGAATTCATTCTACTGCTATATATTTTCTTGAACCCTTTTATAATGCTATATTATACATAAAGAAAAATTATTTGTATTGACTCCAAAAGAGGACTACTGTGTATTAGCATATTTGTCATTCTTATTAGTTTGTCTAATTTGTTTCATCCTTTTAAAAAAATTTTGGGAAAATGGAAATCCCGCCACTGTTGGAAACTCCCCGCGCGTGACACATCGTGCTGCACGACGTGTTTCCCAGCCATCAGAGCCTCCTAACTTCTCCCGTCGTTCCCTTCTTCTCCAGCGTGACGGATCTAATATATACTGTTTTATCGAATTAAGAATTTATTATATATATATATATATATATATATATATATATATACGTATTAAATCATCAAAAAATCAAATTTCAACCGTACGGATGGAATATATATATTTTGAATATGTTGTAGATTAATTTTCACAAGAATCAGAATATTATATCAATGCCATCATGATATATGATGGCATTGATATAATATTTCGATTCTTGTGAAAATTAATCTACAATATATTCAAAATATATATATTCCATCCGTACGGTTGAAATTTGAATTTTTGATGATTTAATACGTATTTTGGACTGTATATTTTTCACCCCAAAAACATACGTATGTTTTTTAGCCATATATATATATAACATCTTACATCGTTATATATATATTATTTTTTGTCCGAATTATATATACTTGTTTTATAATGTTATAACAGATTTATATATTGTTTTCATCTCGAATTATATATACTTGTTTTGTCTCGAGTGATATATTTGCTATATTATATACCATTTGTCCGAATTATATAATATCTATATATTGTTTTCATCTCGAATTATATATCTTGTTTTGTCTCGAGTGATATATTTGCTATATTATATACCATTTGTCCGAATTATATAATATCTATATATTGTTTTCATTTGAATTATATATCTTGTTTTATCGAATATATAGTGATATATATACTTGTTTTGTCTAAATTATATATATATATATATATATATATATATATATATATATATATATATATACCGTTTTTTCTTGTTTGGTTTATATATTGCTATATATATATTGTTTGTTTGAATTATATGATATCTATATATACATATATATATATATATATATATACCGTTTTTCTTGTTTGGTTTATATATTGCTATATATATATTGTTTGTTTGAATTATATGATATCTATATTGGGGTTTGGACAGCGCGCCTCTGTTTTCAGACCTGAGCAGCCAGCTCCATCCGTCATGCTCCTATCGTTGCATGCTCAGATGGGAGATGCCGGGTGGAGCTCCGTCGTACTCCCGTCGTGCTTTGGCTGTTGTGGCGCCTGCCGCATCAGCCGTCGCGCACGGGTCGCTCCCAAAACCAGCGCGCAATATCAACACCCAAAAAATTTTGAAAAGCCGAATAAGTTCAAATGGACAGGTAGCAACAATGACGCCTTTTTAATGAAATTAATGTACGAGTTACAATACCAGTATTTTGTGGTGCTTGTGACCGAGACAATTCCATGGATGAGGGTTCCTCAAAAAATTCAACTTTTTGCATGGCTGGCTACTCATGGTAAATTTCTGAGGCAACATAACTTACTCAAAAGGACTGCCAGTCAAATAATTTCTGAAGTTGAGACCATATCGCACCATTTTTTTTTGTGAGTAGACAATACAAATGTGAAATACAACATGGGGCAATTAGAGTCAAACTCCAAACCAACCACAAAGCATATAGTTGGGGAGAAATGAGTGGATATTCAAGAATGAAGGCATACACAGAAGATGTTTTAAAAGCAACATTTTAATATTTGGAGTGAAAACTGAATATTTTCCTTAAAACTATCCATTCTTTAGGGGTAATCATTTTTCTGATTAGTAGTGTAGTTTACTACTTTTTTGGCTTTTATCTAGTGACAAATAATAAATTGTCTATTTCACGTCTTGTAAAAAATTCGCAGAACTCTGTTGCAGAATGATTTTAAATGTAAATAAATCTAAGGCCACTTTGGCATTATTTTCCTTCAAATAAGAAAAAAAAATACAGTAAAAGGATCAATTAGAGAGGTTTACCAAGTGCAATTATGGCAGCTTGAGTCGCAGCGTTAGATTGTTCCATCGTATTCAAAAATTTATCCGGCTTTCAGTTATGATTTTTTCTTTCTTTGTAATGAAACAAAAGAACATGATACAGAGGAAACAACAAAGTATTAATTATAGGTAACATTGAGGCGGCGAGGTCTTACAGCAGAAGATGAACCAGTCCAGGCTGTTAAATGGAAGTTGTATTTAGTAGAAGGAATAGAAATGTTTCTATTTTTAGTCATAATTTCAAAACAGACATTAAACGACAGAAACCAATGGTGAATGGCATGTTGATTGACGATGTCCATATGATGTGGCAAAAATGTGATTGAATTATTTTGGTTGAACAGTTATTATTAATTTTAATGTCTGTATTAAATTTTTTGGGTTGTTCAAGAACAGCTACACACGGCTAGGGGTAGAGGTGGCACACGGGCGGATCTAGTCAGATCATTTTGGGTATCGGATCAATCGGATTCGGGTCAATTTGAATTTCGGATCGTTCGTGTTTCGGGTCATTCCGGTTACGGGCCATCTGGGTTTCGGGTCATTCTGGTTACGGGTCGTTAGAATTCCGGGTCGTTCGCATTTCGGGTCATTCTGATTTCGGGTCGTTCGGGTTCGAGTAATTTCGGGTTTCGGGTCGTTTGGGTTCGGATCGCGGGTCAGTTGACTCATGGTCAACTTCAGATTCTATTCAAAAGTCATGCAGATTAAAGGTCACAATTCATCCGAATTGATATTTCAAGTTATTTGAGTTATTATGTTCAGTATTATTAGATCAATTATGTTAGAAAATGCTCTAAAATCCTCAATTTCGAGATCCTTTGGATATTAAAATAATAAAATAAGTTTATTTTCGGGTCAAATAGGACGAGTCATTCGGGTTCGGGTCACGGGTCATTCGGGTTGCGGGTCATTCTGGTTTCGGATCGTTCGGGTTGCGGGTCATTCGGGTTTCGGGTCATTTCGGGTTCTGATCACTCGGGTTCGGATCGGGTCGGGTCAAATTTTGCCAGCTCTAGCTAGGAGTGTTCATTCAGTCGGCTCGGGCTGAACCAAACCGGTTCGCACTGGACCGATCTTAAACCAAACATATTTTTCTCAAACCGAACCGACCGTATAAATTATCAGACCCGAACCAAAACAGCACCAAAAAAAGCCGGTTTTTTAACCGGTTTATTCGGTTGAACCGAAAATAATATCATAAAAAGAACACAAAGAAGAAGAAAGAAAAAAAGATAACAAAGTCCAATATGGTAAAAAAAAATACAAAGAAGAAAGAAAAAAAATTAAATCTCTTGTACACTTGAAAATAAAGTCCCATTCATCTAAATCTCATCAATGAAAAATTCAGAACAAGACCAAAGCTTCTCTAGTATGAGTGATTAGATATTCAAACCCATTTATTCAAAAAATGTGGGTTCAAAACTTTGCACAAAATAATTTTTTTAAAAATAGATATGAGACTTATAAGTACTCTTTATAAAATAAAATAAAAGGTCTTTATTGAATCTCATTTTATATAGATATTCTAAAAAATCATGAATTGAAAAAAAAAACTATGCATGGATGATAGATCCCTTTATACTAAAGACCAAATTCATGACTAGAACAAAAACAACTGAGGGAGCAGCAAAACAATTTCTAGAAAGAAGAAAAAAGAACTCAATAAAAGAGAATGAGGTTCAAGCTCAGCTAGCTTTGAAAACTCCAGATTCTTCCTTTTTCTTGTTTTTAGATATATTTTCTCTTCTCATTCGATCGACTTTTCTTTTTAGTTCTCCTTTTCATTTAAAAATTTGGTTTGGGGGAAATGAGATTTTTGCCTTGGGAAATTTTGGAAAAGTTCAGTCAAAAAAAGAAAGGAACGAAAAAGATGGGGAAATGCGTATGAAAAGATATTTTCAGGCTAGTTGACTTTCTGCTTCTACAACAAACATGTGGTTGTGTTGTAGTTTGTAGAACAATAAATACTTGACTAGAAGACAACTTATTGCATAGACCACACATAATCAAGCTACAATCAATTTGAGCCAGCTTGCAATTGTCTATCACAATATCGATGCAAATAAAAATTCAAAACAAGTCCCTTCCTTTTAGCATTTATTTGACTAGACTAGGTGCCTAGTTAAAAAAAGGAAATAACTTAAAAATCTAACAGCAAGCTCATTTCAAAACAGTGTTATCAGACCGATCAGCTTGAGTGATTAAATCGTAAAATTCCAGTGCAATTTCCGGATTGGTTTGACAATTAGATCAGATATGCATACAACCTGATTTATTTCTATCGTATTAGCCGATTTTTTGAGAAAATTGAAAATCATATCGGCTCTTGAACCCAGTTTTTTGAAGAATCATGTTTGTTTTCTTTTCTTCTCTCTCTAATTTGATTCTTTTATGTTTTTCCTTAGATTATTTCCTTCTCCTTTGTTTTGTCAATGGAAATAATTAAGAAATTTGAGACTCAATTAAAAGATTTGTCAAGTATAATTTGATAACTTATTCTTTTATGTTTATTATTTTATTTTAAGCATAAAAAGTTATTTATTTTTTTTGTAAATGACATTTTTAAAACCGGTGATTAAACCGGTCGACCCGCTCGTTTGACCGGTGAGCCGGTGACCCGAGACTTCTCCAAGTCGACGTCCGGTTTGGTTTTGATAACATTATTTCAAAACCTTCGTTTAATATGCACCAAGACTGTTCAAAATATATATAACTTTCTTGATTTTTTTGGTTTAAACTCTAGCATGTTTCTACTACTTTGCTCGGTCCGATTATATCGGTTTTCTGAAAATACAAACCGAACCGAGAATCAAAAACAGGATTGTGCTAATTTCTAAAACAAACCGAACCAATTAGAGCGAGAAACCAAAAACAAGATTGTACTAATTCTACTGGTTCGGTTCTCGAAAGCAATCGAACCGTTTGAACACCCCTACACACGGCAAAACCCCGTTGCCAATCGCGGATTTAGATGGTTGGCCAAAGACGCCGTCGAGTGCATTTGACTGCTCTACTGTTGACTGATATGCATGTAATTTTGATAGTTGTAATAATTAAACAATTAAAGAAAAGACAAATAAAAGACAAATAAATAAGCTTTAATCATCCGTTCTCGCTGGTAGCCATTGTTGCGTTCACGAGCGCATGCATGTATGTATGTATACATGCATGCAAGTTGGATGGTTGTAATAATTAATGAAAAGATAAATAAAGACAAGTAAATAAAAATACCGAACACTAGATCTATTGAAGAAATTTGGCAAGGTAGTTACGTTAGCCTTAACCACCGTTCTAGCTAGCAATCATTGATGCGTTTACGAACGCCTACTCTCCGGGTATGCCTTTCGGCTCCTTGATTCATTAATGCGAAAAATATTTGTTACAAAACTCGAATCACCGATCACTTTACAAAATATATAGCGGTTCGGTGAAACTAAACTTGATTTTTTTTAATCACAACCAACAAATAATCGCTCGCTAACTCTCCTAATCTCACACAAGATTTTGAGTAATTTGTTGAACACTTAAGAAAGAATTCTTACGTTAGAATATTGAAAATTGATTTGAAATTCGAATTGGAGCTGCTCTTTTAAAGAGGGAAGAAACAGCCCCACAAAAAAGAAAATACAGACTGTTCTGTTTCAAACGGAGCTTGTTCCGTTCGGAAAGGACCTCAAGAATGGAAGGAAATCAATTGAGATTCAAATCAAATGGCTAAATTTCTGAAGTTCCGTTCTGAACATATCATGTTCCGTTCAAAACGAAAGGATGAAAAGTGGCAATCAAGAAGCCAGGCCATAAATTCGTAAAACTGAAGGATCCTTCAGAACTGAGGTTCCGTTCTTGAACGGACTGGACAGATTTTGCAGTTTTTGTTAGTAAATTTAGGCCTTTTTTTGTGTGTGTGGTTTTCGTACAATTAAAACTCAACGGAAAAACAAAAATCGATTAAAAAACCCAAAGAAGGATCTGTGAATTACAATTAAATCAAAGAAAACTTATAAAGTTATATCTTTGGATTACGCTTAATCTGTGTCGTAAAAGCGAATTCAGATGAACGTTTCTGTTGACCGATTTCCCAAACCGATCCCTTGAATGCTTCGTCCAACCGGTCTCACAAACTAATATCCAAACAAACTGATTCACGATTTCAGCCCTAATCACAAGACGCCGCACTTCGCTTCATCATCTCCCGGTATTCACACGAACAATCTCTTTGAATGGATGAAGAACGATATGCTAGTATCTGATCTTCACCTTTTATCTCACAGAAAATTCAAGGGCTATTATTGAAGGGGAATTTACCAAATTTTGTTATACTGGCGGGCGTTATATTGGAGGGGGCACAAAGACCAGTTGTATATTGGAAATAAATAATCCGAGAAGGAACGATTGATCAAAGAAGTACAGGATACTCCAGAAGGGGGGCATTCCGGAATATTGGGCACTTATCAAAGGCTAAAAAGAAGTTTCTATTTGGCAGGAATAAAGAAATAGGTGCAAAGAGTACATAAAGAGTTGTAATTATGATTAAACTCCATCTCCATGATATTTGTGTGGTGGATAGTGAACTCCTTCATCTCTATAATGTATATGTGGCAGATGGTGAACTCCTTGATCTCTATGTTATATGTGCGACAGATGATGAACTCATTCAAATACTTCTTCATGTAAATTTCTTTTATATATATATATATATGAATGCTATCTTGCATGTACATGCAATAGACCATTTTACATGTAAGTTTTGAACCAGTAGACTCGCTTCAAGATCCGTGCATTTTAATTAATAGAGGGCAGCCGCTGAACTCCGTTATCTCTTTTCTTATCTTCGTTACTCTCCTCATCTGTTTCCGTTCTTCTTTTCCGGTGTCACACACACAGAACATGATAGACCCATTCTCATCTCCCTCTCCACTAGCCCTTCATTCCACCTCTATTCCTCTTATCCAGTTTGCTGGGCAATCATCACTCTAATCGTCGTGATTTCTCTCTCGCAAACACGTCTGAGATCTGTCAATCCCTTCTCCCTGTCGCACCCACTGAACGCCCAGCCGCATGAGCTCCATCTCCTTGCTCTGCGTCACTATTGATTGATGGTCAGTGGCGTAATCCATCTAATTCCTTTTTATTTGGAACAATTTGGGTTATTTTGAACCATATCATCTGTTTCTTCTTAATTTTGAGCAATTTGGGTTAAATTTTGAACCTTTTGAACCATACTTCGTCTGATTCTTCAATTTTGAGGAATTTGGGTTTAGTTGAACCATAACCATCTATTTCTTCTTAATCTCGATTAATTAGTCACTACACTTTGTCTCACAAGTGATTCTGAAATCTGATTCTACTAAAAGAAGTGCACTTTTAAGAATGAAATGCAATAGTCGCAATACATTTTAGTAGTAAGTTCATGTGGTTTATGCAACATTTCACTGTTTTGTCTATAAATTTTGTGCAACAAGATGGCATGTAATCACTAAAATTCTTAGCATTCATAAAAATCCGTTCTTAGTTATTATTTTAGGAGAAACTCAAGTTTTAAATTGCCACTGGACTTGCTATATTCCATGATACTAGTCAATACTTTGTTTCATTAATTAATCTATCTTTTAACTTGTGTAGTATTATAGTTTTACGTCAATGATTTCATACAATATATCTTATCATTTTGCAGGAACTTTCAATTGCTCGAGATTCAATAGGAAAAGAAGAAACTATTAAAGAATGAAATTGTTATTGTGGAGGTTTGAAATTGATACTGTGATTAGCGTTTCATAAACTACGGTTTTGAAATTGTTCTTGTGAAGGATTTTGTAAATTTGAATTTAATGTATATTGGAAGTTAAATAAAGATGATTGTTGATTGGATGAATGAGTATTCAAATTGAAATGAACATGTGCATTGAATTGAAGTGAATGAACCAGTTTCATCTTATCAAACTAGTACCAAGTTTTCGGAATGGTACCAAATGTTTGTATTAGTACAACTTAGAAAATTCAAACAGAAATAAACAAAAATTAATAAGAATATCAAGAAAAAAATAACAACAAAAATTCAACCAAATTCATCATAAATTAAGAAAAACTAATATCTTCATTCATAACATCACAAAATGGCAACTTCATAAAATAAAAAATGTTGTAAAGTAACTTGAAAGCATTTAACTCAAAAAAGAAGCAAAATTACATAATAGTCCTAAAAATCATTAAAATCATCTCCGTCCAACTCAAAATCTTCTTGTGACTCCTGACTCATAATCTCCTTTCGACTCATCCTTAAAATCTTCATTCTTTAATTGTTTCTGCAAAATAAATAGCATTCTTTTTCTTGTCCTATTTAATCTCTAGCAATTGAAGTTCCTGCATAATGACAAGACTGATTCAATTTCTCCTAAAATAAAATAAAAACTTGAGTAGAGATGCAGATCAGGTATTTCTTAATATAATATGAAACTTGATTTTCTATTAAAATAAAATAAGAAGTTGAAGAATTAAGATAATTAGGGGCTGTTTTCTGGCAATTAGGGGTTTATTTTGGGTAATTTAGTCCAAGTCGGCTTTAATTACCTCTAAATAAGACAAATCAAGTCTTAACTAGGGTGGCTTTGGGATAATTCGAGGTTGATTTGCAGTACAACAAGACCTCTCCCAATGGACCCACAAGCACGCCATCATAGCTAAATTCATCCCATTTCAGTCTAGTTAAGCCAATAGTTTACCAAAATCCAGCCTTACCACAAATCAATGAATAAATCAAATTTGCAAATACAACAGGTACTTTTCAAGAGATGAGAGATGAGTGCAACAGAGAGAAGAGTGACTGCCCTTTTAACTGTGAAGGGGATCGAGCGCCCGCTCCTTCAACTGGCGACTGTTGTTCGGCGACAAGAGAGCGTCTGATTCTTCGACTGTAAGAGGGTGAAGATTGTTTATTCGACTGTGAGAGAGTGATTTTCGTTCTTCATCCCCAATTACGATTAGAGAAAGAGCATCGTGGATTATGCTAAAGGGAGAGAAGAGTTTCATGAAGAGTGAAGAACTGGATTATGCTGAAGGGAGAGAGAGTTTCATGAAGAAGGAAGAAGTTTGTTTATGCTGAAGGGCTAGAGCCTAGAGAGGAGTGCAGAGAGAGAGAGAGAGAGAGAGAGACGAGTTCTCGAGGGAACAAGACGGAGAGAAAAAGAAACGGAGTCGCTGCATGTTTAACAAAATATCAAAGGAACATATGAGATCTTAGAATAGATCTAACGGAAATGATCTCTTAAATGTAGGAACAAGATAGCATTCCTCGTGTGTGTGTGTATATGGAAAAGGAAATAAATGATGGTCTGACTATCGTTCAAAATATTCTTAATATAAAAATTAAATTGTTTATTTCACATTATGTATATTAGATACACGATATAAATCACATATTTGTGAAAATATGCTAAGTTATAGACTATTGAGTAAATATAATGTTGACATATGAGTGACAAATATAGCAAAAATCGCTATATTTTCTCAAGTAACTCATATATTTATGTTGTCTTTTTGGACTTATCACCAACATAAATAATTATTATTTAATGTCGATAATAAGTTTTGCATTATCTATAGTCTAAGTTTAACTATGAATGATTATTAATTTAATATTGAGAATAATAATTTCACCATTCACAAAGGTCATTTTTCTTTGGAAATGTTCGCATAGAAAATTATCTTATATGTTATATCGAAGTAGATAATTATAAGTCCATTTATAACATTAATACTAAAAATTTAAATCTAACATTCTCAACTGGTCTACTTAAATAAGATAAAGATTTCTTAAATCCATAAGATGGATTTTCGAATTCATTTGATTTTGAATCATTTGAAATATGTGTAACTTATTTATTAGACAAGATGATATATACATTTTTCACAAAGTAAGGTGAAAGCAAGTTACTTATACATAGTGATGTATGTTGACCAATGAGTGAAAGTGCTAGAGGAAAACTACTTCATCACTTTATTGAAACTATAAATTTGAATATTTTGAAAAGTTCAAAACTTTCAAATAATGAAGTAGAGAATAAACTTGGCTTTGAAAATCAAATTTCTTCAATGAGATTGAGGAGTCGAGAGCCAAGTGGTTGATGATCATGATAACGATATCGAACTTTATTAGATACAGTTCGATCATGATGAGTCAAATTTATTTTCTATTTCTTTTGGGATTACCCTCTTAAAATATTGCGTTTATACTAGAGGTGGCAAAATCTGACCCGACCCGAAAAACCCGCCCGACCGACCCGAACCCGAACCTGACCCGATCCGAAGATGTTGACAAGTCAACGGCCCGAAACCCGACCTGACCCGAAACTCGAATGACCCGAAACCCGAAGAACCCGAAACCCGAATGGCCCGAAACCCGAGCGGCCCGAAACCCGAACGGCCCGAAACCCGAATGACCCGTAACCCGAATTACCCGAACCCGAATTACCCGCCCAATTTTCGAAACCTGAATAATATGTAATGCAAGATGAATAGCATGAAGCTGAATATTTGTGTGCTGATTTTGCCATAATTATTGGACTTTCTGTAACTTTACATTCAAAAAGTTGTATATCTACATGTGTTATGTGTATAATGATGAATTTTTAATTCTCACATCGTATGATATTAAATTATTAATACATTAATAAATTAATATTTTTTAATAGAAAACTTTGTTTGTTATAGTGAACTCATTTTGTATAAATAACACATAACTAATAACAACATACAAAATTAATATTATATAATGTCGTGCAATAAATGTGTCAACAACAAAATTAAACCAAGTTCGATTTTTTTTATTTTTTTCGATTTTTTATTTTTTTCGATTTTTTTCATTGCCCCTCTTAAATAAAAAATATAGTAAAAAATATCATATATAATAGATATATCCAAATGCACATGATTATATTTTATTTGAATCTTTCCATATTTTTATAACTTAAATTTTTTTTTTCATTTTATTCCATTTTTTTAATTTAAAGATAATACTTTAAAAAAAATCAGATTCTCCGATTCGACTCGGCCGATTCCAATCAGAGTCGGATGATTCTCACTACACAGACAATGAACGAGTTAGATCCTGATTACAATTTTAGGAACTATGAAAATTAAGTCGAATTTTCGATATTTCGTCAATCTATATACAAACTTGAATTGCTCGAAACACAGACCAAACTTTTTCGAAACACAGACCCGAATTACCCGAAATACAAACCCGAATGACCCATAACCCGATTGACCTGTAACCCGAACCCGCCTGACCCATAACCCGAACGACCCGAGACCCGAACGACCCGAGACCCGATCGACCCGAGACCCGAACAACCCGGTACCCGAGCGACCCGATACCTGAGCGACCCGAAACCCGAACGACCCGTGACCCGAATGACCCGTGACCCGAACGACCCGTGACCCGAACGACCCGGAACCCGAAATGACCTGACCCGAACCCGGCCCAACCCGCCCATTTGCCACCTCTAGTTTATACTGACCATAATTCCATCCAAACTCTAAAGCAGTTATAAAAGACTCCATATGAGATATGGCCTGATAGGTGTATCAAGATTGTCTTTCTAAAGATCTGAGGATATGATACTTATTTGAAGCATCATGTCTTTAATCAGATTAATGCTTGTTTGTGGTTATCCTAAGAAAAGTAAATAATATTACTTTTATAATTAATATGAGGACAAAGTGTTTGTTACTCGAAAAATTATATCTCTTTGGAAAGGGTGTTTCCAAAAGAATTTGTGGAGGTAAATTTGAAAAGTTCAAATTCCACATACTGACCGTAATGCTCGGATGGAAATTAATTCAGGTTTCAACTAGTGGTTGAGTCTCTAATTAATCAACTAGACTCTCAAGAGTTGAAGAGTCTGAATATATAACATTAATGTATTTCTGTAGTTTATTATAATTTATCATGGACCCGAAAAATGAAAGTTTTTTTTGAACAATGATAAAAATATGGTACTCATAGATGATGAGCCCACATTCCACTAATAGAATATGATGAGTCAAGGCTCTAATAGTTAGAGACTTTGAAAATTGAGATGCAGTCCATGTAAAACAAAGTATGGAATTTCATTTATCCATGAGATAGAAACACCGTTTTAAAAAGAAGACCGACATGGATGGTAATGTGAAAACATAGAATGCGTGACTTGTGGTTGAGACAAAATCATAGTATAAACTATTATAATATTTTTTTCAAGTTGTCATGCTTATGTATTTCAGAATTTTCTTGGACATAAGTTAATAGTATGGTTATGAAAGATGCCAAATGAATGTCAAGACATTATTTCTTAATAAAAGCAGATGGAAGTATGTATATGATACAACTTTAGAGTTTTGTCGATCCTATGAATTTTGAAAAGTGTTTGCAAGTTGCATGAATTTATTTATGAATTAAAGCAAACATCTCTAGGTGAAACTTTATTTTTTGATGAGATAACCAAAGAGTTTGGTTATATCAAAAATTAAAGATGATTCTTATGTTGACAAGAAGTTAAGTGGGAGCATAATTATATGTGATGTGAATTAAGCGCGATAAGCACACATAAGTTTAATCTTAATGAAAGTCACTAGATAATAATCGAGAGTAGGATTACGTACTTAAGAAAGATAAAATATTCTTCTTAGATTATGCAGGACATAGAAATATGTAAAATATTTATTGATGAAAATGTTTGTTAATCTATTCAAGAACCCAAACCCACAAATGATGGTGGTCATGTTAGGTCAACTGGTATGGAATACCTCGCAGATCAATGAGTATGAGATACTTGGTTGATTTGGCCTAGTGCAAGTGGGATATTGATGGTGTTATGCCATAGACAAAAGTGTTTGTAACCTAGGTTTACGGATTTAATTAACAAACATTATAATTATTCTAAGATATTTCATATAATATGTGCGTATGGGTTATTTTAATATAATTAAAATATACCATGAATATGCAATTCAGCTTTATGTCATCAAAGTGCGTGACTTTGATAGTAAAACAATAAAGTATTATGAATGTTATTCTAAATCGTCCCTAATCATTTATAGGATATTTGTAGAGACAAATATACTTGCGGATACAAAAAAATATATATTTGTATACAAGCTATAAATGTATACCAGTATGTTAGTTGGCTGATGATCATGTTTTACTGATCATGGATAAATAGTTATCAAGTCATTAACATAGGTATATGTTAGAGACCATATGTTGGATTGACCCGCCATGAGAATGCTACATGGTTTACGTCATAAGCGATTATCATTACATGACGTATTTATAGTCCTTTGACCTGAGCTGTCTTGGTTTCCAACATGAGAAATTTTATACTTTAACAAAATCTAACACTGCCTTTAACCGGGTAGTCATAACAGTTATGATTAGGTATACAATGAATCATGTAGATGGATGAGTGCAATCAAGATGAGATTTGTTCCTCTCATAAATGAGAAAAATATCTTTAGGCCTCTTGATGAATCAAACTGAAGAAATCCATGGCCATGGTCAAATATATTAATAAGAGGTATTAATGTCATTTATTTTGTTCAGTTTAATTTGGGATCAAGAAATATTAATTGATTAATATAAGGATGACGTATTACATGCCTTATGATCAATATAAATATCGCATGACAAAGGGACTAAATACGTGATTGTTGATTAGGTAAAACAATAGAGAAAATCACTCAATTTGGGTAATCATGATGGCTTGCTAGAGTCTATTCATGATTTATAAAGTCTATTGCTAACATTAAGTGAACTGACATGGTCACACACAAAGAACAAACTGAAATGGGCGTAGAAAATCCTAGCGACTTATATGATGAGTTGCATAGGAATGTCACAAAAGATATTGTCATCTTATATGATAAGATATGATACATATATGTATATAAAGACTATGATCACAAAAGATATTGTTATCTTATGTGATAAGATGTGATACATATGTATATAAAGACTATGATCGCAAAAGATATGGTGATCTTATGTGATAAGATGTGATACGTATGTATATAAAGACTATTGACACAAAAGATTAAGTTATCTAGAAGAGTTTAGATGATGACATGTGGATAATGATGAAGAATGTCATACACATTTCTTGATGTGTGAGAGGCAACTCTTCACCCCTGTATAAAGATATAGAGGGGTTTCTCATTCTCTTTTGTGAGACAAAAGAGAAAAAATATCATTTCTCATTTGTATGAAAAAATGATGAAATGATGTTTTCTTTTTGTATGACAAAAAATGAAAGAGTACAATTATATGAGAGGAATTATACATCTTTTGTGGGACAAAATAAAATGAAGAAAAAAAGTTTTCTTGTGTAAGAGAAGAACAAGCTTACTAGCACTTGTTGTTCTTCTTCATGTTTTAAGAAATTTGTTCATGTGAATACCGGTAGAGGCGTTTGTACCTTCGGCACTTAT
Source organism: Juncus inflexus (assembly GCA_024447665.1). Lineage (NCBI taxonomy): Eukaryota > Viridiplantae > Streptophyta > Magnoliopsida > Poales > Juncaceae > Juncus > Juncus inflexus. The sequence goes on from JAJHPC010000004.1 coordinate 8,089,135, forward strand.
GATCTGTTCGGCCTAAGAAGACGAGAACGAGTTATTGAGATTTTTGGTGGAGATCAGCGGACGGATAATCGGTTTGAACGGTAATCGATTGAAAGACGCTTGATGGCACACATGGTTTGAGCGTCACGGATTAAGCGTAATCCAAAAGATATCTTTAAGTTTTATTTCTTTGATTTAACCGATACGCACGGATCCTCGGATTAATTTTGGATAAAATTTTTGTTTTCCATGTACGTCGAAACCCAACAGCACATCCAACTCAAGTATCACTATATCCGAGAACTTGTGAAAGACGGTACCATATCATTAGAGAAGATCCAAGGTGCGAAGAACCGTACCGATATGTTAACCAAGGAAGTCCTCATCGACAAACTGAGGTTGTGCACTACCTCAGTGGGGCTGGTCGAGTGAGTCAGTACGAGCATGTAGTCGGGCTCAAGGAAGATACAGGAGAAAAGGAGAATGTATTCAATGGAGATAATTGGTGTTATTATGAAATCTCCAAGTGGGAGTTTGTTTGGTGTGGAGACTTGTAAAAAACTCTAGATACCGTATAAAAGGAAATCATGCAGGAGATAGGAAGAATCTCCATATTTGATTGCCATAATTTAATTCCCTAATTGATAATTAGAATTGGCAATATATTTATTTTCTTTATATTTGTTTCCATGAATTAGGCGTTAAATGGAGTAGCAATTCTTTGGGTTATTTCCTTGTATTAGATATGATTATCCTATAAATAGAGAGGTAGGGATAGAGTTTTATTCATTCCAACAACTACAAATAATTATATTGTATTTCTCTTTCCTCCATATGTAAGAAAGTGTTGAGTGTCGTCGGACATGGTTTTTACCATATTTAGGATTTTTACGTAAAAAAATATTTTTGTTCTTGTGTCTTGCTTTCTGTGTTTGCTGTTGCGTCTCGATTCCTAACATTAAGTTGGCTCAAAGCCAAGTTGCATTAGTGTAGACCTAAACAAATTTCTCACTTCGATTTGATGGAAAAAAAATGGCTATCGTTAGGTTCGGATCAAGCGCAAAGGAAAATAAATTCGAGTATTCATGTGCCAACATCTCAATTCCCCAATCCATCCACCAAAAAGACACCTTTTATCCATTTCCGATTATCACCTTTAAATTATAGTTAAATAAGGTTTTTTGAATTAAGACCCCATTCAACAATCGAGATACATATGCCATTTCTTGCGGTATTAAGAGCTGAGCAAAAGGCGTATAAAATTTTGCGGCTATCTCATTAAAAAGATTATCATCAGCTCTCGGACCCTTAAAAAGTCACTCCAATAATAATGCATCGTTACTTAGATTGTTAAATTTCAAACGAGACCACCATTTTCTTTTTGCATGCATACACTCTCACAGTTTAGGAGATGTAATCCCTTCACATTTTTTCCTCCTTACCAAAAAAATTCTCACCTCAATGAATCAATCTTTGTAACCAATAATGCCGGTAATTTAACAACCAACATTAGGTAGATTAATTTTTTCATTACTAGAGAGTTGAGAAGTACAATTTGCCCCGGTAAAGAAAGCAAATTATTATATTTTGTCCCTAAATTTGAGAAAACACTTCAGTTTCAAAGCTTCCAAATCAAAACAAACAAAAAAAGTCAATTTTTTTCAAAATCATTTCCTGGCAAACTGTCATTCGCGACAAAATCACAAAGAAAAACCAAAAATACAAATTTTCCCATTATTAGAGAGTTGAGAAGTACAATTCACCCCAATAAAGAAAACAAATTATTACATTTTGTCCCTAAATTTTAGAACACACTTCAATTTCAAAGCTTTCAGATCAAAACAAACAAAAAAAGTCAATTTTTTTCAAAATCATTTCCTGGCAAATTGTCATTCACGACAAAATCACAAAAAAACGACCAAAAATACAAATCTGGGAGAGAAATTCATTAACCCGAACCATTTTTTTTTTCTTACTATTTGTAGAAACCGACCCCCCCTAGAGAACAATATAGCTCTGAATGAAGTTGTTATGTATATTTCTTGGTTTCCTCCCATAAAAAAAATTATGGCACAAAAAAAATTTAAGAGGATAAAACAAATTAGACAAACTAATAAGAATGACAAATAGTAGTCTTCTTTTGGAGTCAATACAAATAATTTTTCTTTATGTATAATATAGCATTATAAAAGTGTTCAAGAACATATATAGCAGTAGAATTAATTCACATCTTTTTTGTTCAATACCTAACAAGTTATGGAAAAAACAAGTTAAATCACATCATTTTACTCTGAACATATATATATATATATATATATATATATATATATAAAAAAGGTGTGATTATAATAAGATAAGATATAATAAAACAAAATATAAGAGAATAATATAATATACATAATTAATTTAATGGTATGTAAGGTTGTTAAGTTTTGGGCCTAATTTATAAATTGGGCCTAAAGCCTGTAACAGGCACAATTTAAAGAACTTGCTTGAAAATTCAGCTTGATATAATCCCCACCAAATTTATCCTCACTTTCTACTTGCTTATATAACAGGTGTTGAAAAAATCATTTTGGACACATAGAAGTGTTAAACGAGATTTGTTTAATACTTCCGTCATATATATAAAGGACAAAGTAAAAGCAATTCGAGGAAGAACACTATAATTTTTATTTGATTTTACTTTTAGATTGCGTAAGAATAAAAAAAGAGCCTTCTCACCATATTACTATTTATTTATCACCTTTTTAGTGATGATGATATGTCGTTCACACATTTAATTTTTTGGTATAAATGTTACTTGAAAATAATCATAAAACAAGGACCACATTTTGGCTACTTCACAAGATTGTACATGCTTTGTAATTGTAAGTGATTCCAAGAATGCATGATGCTCACTTTAAGGCGTTGTCAAATCATATTTGTTAAAATGACTATAGAATTTTGGAACAAAGCCATAAAGTATGGTTGTTTGTACCTTAGCCACTTAAATCATATTAATTACAATCTGTTTAATAAATTCGATGCCAGAACAAGAGGTTATAACTTATAATTTTAGTCGTGTAATATTTATTTATTTATTTATTTATAAATTTGTTATTTATTATAAATTTGTGTTTAATATTGAAGCTCTTTACAAAATGTGAAGACTTGTTTAATATTGAACAAGAGGTTATTTTTTTTAATTAACAAATCACTTGGCCTGGTTAGTAGGACTTGTGTGAAGATTTCATGGATACACTAGGATTAATATATGAGTCTTATTTTGGATTCATTATCCATGTTGGAATCCAAAAGTACAACACTAGCTTCTCTCCATTTCATACTTTTAATTGGGATGTTCCTTGTGCTATCATTACAATACATTCCAAATCAAATATAAAATTGTTATGCATAATATAAGTTCATCAACATCTTGTCATAATAATTGAGTACAATTTTAGAAAATCACTGTATTTTTTTATATTTGATCATTATTATTATAGTATGAACATTATTCAATATGATTATATACAAATTTCTCTCTCATGCTCTACTCCTTTAAAGTTGATATATCTTTTTTTTTCCAGACAACCTATTGAGTTGTTAGAATTGATAAATATTGAGCTAAATGCGTTCGTTATGACTCGAATTAGGATTTTTCTCAAAGGTGATGGGTTATCTTCCTACTTGGGGGGGGGATATCCCTCTCGTATCCGAGAGTAACAAATTCTATCTTAATCATTCACATTCCAACTCATGGTTTACTAAATACCCAATCATAACTTTTATAATTATCTGGTTAAAGATAATGTTTGACTATGTCAAAGTATAAAGATATACATGCAGGAATCTATGATGACCTCAAGTCAAAGGACTACTCATATATTATATGATGAGAAAACACTAAAGACATATACCATGTATATTCTCATAGTGGGTCGATCCAATAAATGTTCTCCAACATATATTTATATTAATGAATTGATATCTAATATCCATGATCAGTAAAACGTGACCATCATCCAAATAATATACTAGTATATATATATGATTTAAGTTTTTCAAATATGTTTGTCTTACAAACATCTCATATATGACTAGGGATAATTTAGAATTATATTCATTTTGCTTTACGATTTTACTATCAGAATCACATATTCTGATGACGTATAACGGATATACATATTCATGGTTAATTAATAATCTAATAATCTTTACGCACAATTATTATATGAAAACGTTTATGAGATAAAACATCTAATACAAAAATATAATGTTTGATACATAATCCGTTTGCCACACGACAAAACAGTTTGGTCTAAAACATTATTACTTTCACCTCAATATTATGTGGACCCCATACGATCAAGGGCTGTGATGCGGGCTGCACATGTAGCCCACCACAGACAATGTGCACTCAGTGTAATGATGGTCTCAACTTTTATTTAAAAAAAAAATGGTCTCAACTTAACTATAATGCATTATTTAATGGGTGTCCAGTCATTTCCCTCAATTTATTAGATTGGGCAAGCACACCTAACACTTGCTAATTCACATCAAAAACATTAAAATACAAACAAAAATAAAAATTATCTTCTAGCAAAAATAGAATTCTCATTCATAAAAACCAAAATTAGGGAGTTTAATACCGTTTAATAAAACATAATATAAACATTTAATGTTTCAAAAAAGAAAATTTGGCGTAATTTTATAATATTCACTACCAAGAAAACACTTTTAGACTTTAGTGCTTTAGAAAACAGAATTAAGAAGAAAAGGTTGTCAGTATCTTTCACTATAACTAATTTTCATTGCCATTAACCTCCCCCTTCATATTTCATTACTCAACACCGTCTTGAAAATTTGATTCTTATCAAACCATACGTGGATCAGTGTTGACTCACAGCGACACATGCCTTGACTTTTATGTAAAGAAAATTTAAGAAACATTTAAAGGGTTAAAGTTAAAGTTAAAGTTATAGATTAATAAGTTTCAAATTACAATCATGATTGGCTCAATATTTATAAGGGCTCTTGGCAAAACAATTAGATCTTTATAGTATAATAAAAACTTTATAAAATTAAAAATTTTAATCTCGAGCAAACATTCAAATTTTTATTTTTTATTTTTAATGAAGTATATTTATTAGGGGTAATATCACGTATACACTTCCAAAACTCCTAATTATCAAATTTACCCCTCTAAAATCAGAAATATCAAATTTACCCTTCCAAAACCCAAAAACTATCAAATTTACCCATTCAAAGTTTATAAAATATCGGTTTTGCCCAAATCAATAATTTATCAAATTAATCATAATTTAACCTCCTAAAAACTAATTACATTAAAATTAATAATTATAATTGACAAAAATACCTCTTTCCCTCTCTTCTTTATTTTCCCACTGACATGAAATCCCCACTATCTCTTTAACTTTTCATTTCTCACTTCTTTTTTTCTCTTCCTCCCACCATTTTTGCTCATGAAACTTAGAAGCCACGAGAGAAGCTATGGCTAACCCTTGACCATGCCATCTTCCTTCTAAATGCGTTTTTTCTTCTCTTTTCCTTTCTTTCCTCTTGTCCTAACCATAAAATTGATAAAATAAAGATGAACGAAATGAGTATGAGATGACAATGAGCTTGAATGAAATAGATAAAATCACTGTAGATGAGTGCTACAAGCCTAAATAGGAGAATATGGTTGAATCACCCATTATCGAGTATGTGAATTTTGCCTGTCTTCTTTTATAGAATTGTTCTTATTTCTTGATAGAATTGAGAATAATTTTCTTATATTTCAATTTAGTTGTGATCATTAGGCAAAATTGCATATAAATTTGAGACTATTTGGGCAAATAATATTTTGATTGTTTTGAATCACCGTAGGTGAAATATTTTGGGGAAAAAATGTTTAGCTTGTAATTATACTTTATTTTAGTTTTTTTATTACATATACCTTTAATGTATATTATTTCAACAAAAAAATATGTAAGAATTGCATAATATTCTCACTTAATTTTTATTTGCCTTTGTTATATTAGGCAAGCTCCCTGTAACTTCAAGCTGAAAGTAAAATACGGGGGATATTTCAAGTCCATCAAGAACTCATCTAGGAAAAAATATTGTTTTCCTAAACAAAAAATAATTTTTGCGGACATGAACTCATATAATCTAAATGATCTGATGGAAGAAGTGGAAAAGCTTTTTCCATGGGAGAGTGATCGAGTTGTTTCTATTTTGTTTGAGGGTAAACATGCTCAAGAACAAAGTTTTATTCCACTCAAAACGGATGATAATTTTCTTCTAATGCTAACTATGTATGAGAAAAAAAAGAAGTGATAATTTTTGTGGTAGTTGAGAATGAACAAGAGAATGAACCAAGGATTTTAGATGTGGAAGGTGGCAATGAATCTGTGAGGTTGGAAGGTGTTGATAACTTGCATGATGAAGAGGGTTCGGATTATTGTCGAAGTGAGCAAAGTTATCATAGTCGTAATAGTAGTGTGAGTGATGATGAGATTCTAATGTATGAAGGAGAAACATATGAATAAAACAAGAATGAACCTGTCATGAAAGTAAATTCAAAATTTCCTACCGTGATTAATTTTAGGAAAGCTTTGAATCATTACTCATTGGTGAAAGAATTTGAGTATTCAATAGAGAAAAGTGATACTAAACGATTCACAGCAAGATGCGCTAGCAAAGATTGTGCTTGGAGAATTCATGCTTCCATTCTACAATATAATATCACATTTGAGGTTAGAATAAAAATAGAGGTTAAATTGTTACTTTATTTTATATATTTTAATAATAAAATTTTATGTAAAATTTAGGTTAAAAAAATGGAAGATGTACATACATGCATAAGAAATAACAAATCTGGGAACAAGAGAGCAACTCAAGGATGGATTGCTGGTAGGGTAGTTGATAAGTTGAGAAGTGAGGGTGATGTTCCAGTTAAGGTGTTTAAGAAATGGCTTAATGATGAGTATAGTGTGGATATACCATATTTGCGAGTTCATCGTGGGAAGGAGCAAGTATTGAAGGATATACATGGTAAATGGGAAGATTCATACATAAAGATGGAGGCTTTTAAAGAGGAATTGTTGAGAAGAAATCCGAGGAGTGTGGTCGACATGCATCTTGAGAAGATAAATGATAACAATCACTTTCAAAGGTTCTTTATCTCACTAGGTGCTTGCTCTAAAGGATTTCTATTGGGTTGTCGTCCTTATATAGGGATTGACGCTTGTCATTTAAAAGGGAGATTTAACGGAGTTCTTGCAGCTGCTACAGCTGTGGATGGTCGTAATTGGATGTTTCCGGTTGCTTATGGTGTGCTTGAATCGGAAAATACCAACTCATGGATGTGGTTTCTTAATACTTTACAACAAGCTATAGGAACACCGGAAGGTCTCGTTATCTCTTCTGATATGCAAAAATGGTTGGGCAGAGCGGTTGCAGAAGTTTATCCAAGTGCAGAGCATCGAGAATGCATGAGGCACTTGTATAGCAATTTCAAGAAACACTATGGTGGGGATTTCTTCAACTTTTCCTTGTGGGGGGCGGCACGGACCTACTCTCCTAACCGGTATAACGAAATAATGAATAATATTAGTAGTGTACGTCCAGAGGCAATTTCTTATCTTGAAAAAGAACATAGCAAAATCTGGAGTAGGAGCCAGTTCGGTACAACTGCTAAATGTGATTATCTTACGAATAATATATCAGAGACATTTAATTCTTGGATCAACAACGCGAGATATCGTCCCGTGCTTGATCTTCTTAATGCTATTAGGGAGAAAATTATGGTGATATTTGATCGGAGAAGAAGGATAGCAAGGAACTAGAAGGGGACGTTAGTTCCAAATGTAGACAAATATCTCCAGAATATTTCCAAGGTATTTTCTTATTTATTTATTTTTTGCATTAATAACCTCACTACAAGTAGTAAATTTTTTTGTCTACACATGTAGGGTTTGGGGGGTATATGACGTGTGTAGAAGTGGTGACAATCGTGTAGAAATACATGGCAAGGGAAATATTTGGGAAGTTATTCTCGATGAGAAAACGTGTACTTGTCGGGAATGGCAAGTGAAAGGTCTCCCATGTGTACATGCTGCTGCATTTATTGGTTTTATAAGAGATTCTAAGTGGGACAATTATGGGCATTCGTATTTCACAATTGATATGTTTAAAATTGCTTATGCTATGGAAATTGCTCCGATGTCGGGAAAAGATCAATGGATAAATGTAAAGAATAATGACAAGATTTATCCACCTGTTTTAAAGCGTCCAGCTGGACGTCCTCGAAAAAATCGAAGAAAAGCCTCTGATGAGCCCACAAAAAAGCACAAATGTGGCCGATGTGGTTTGTTTGGACATCATCAAAGAACTTGCAAAAATTCAGTACCTCTTCAAAATAGCATGGAGAATATAGCCGGCAGTTCTACAGCCGGGGCATCAGAATCAAGCCATACATCAAATAGGAAAAGGTTAAATACTTATTGAATCTTTTAAATCTTTTATATATTTTATTTTCCTATTTTTTCTAATATAATGTCATTTTTAAAATTTAGGGCTGAAAAAAGGAAGGCACATCCTCCACTTCAATACCAAATGTTTATGAAGGATCATATTTAAGTTTTAGAGTACTCATGATTTCAATTAAGTAGGATCATTTTGATGTTTATTTTGTTATGGTAGGTGGGCATTTTGTTAAAGAGATATGATTATTTAAGTAATGAAGTATGACATTTTATTTTGTTGTGTTAACTTGGGTGATATTCTTAAGTATTTTGTTGTGCTAACTTGAAGGATTTCGAACTTTAAAATTTACATTGCTTGAAGCAATCATGAAAAAACTAGAGCTTTCACCTCTTTGTATTTGAACTCATTGTTGAATATTAATAGTTCAAAGCTTCACACAGAAAGACACCTACTGACCTTGAATTTTTGTATTTCAAATTACATATCAATGAATGTGCATACAAGAAAAGAAGAAAACAATTAATAATTTTAAACAACAAAGCAATAAAAAATGACAAACAAAGTTTATCTTTATAAAATAAAATACAATTTTACATGCCATAAATAGAACAATACTCAAATCCAAATCTGAACTCTAGCCACACATATTTTTTCTAAACATCAAAAATCTAGTAACTTCCTTTTTCTTTTTTCATCAGTAAATCTAATAACTTTCTAACCCTACATCAATGAAATATAATTCTTAAACCATGTGAACTTAATGCTTCCAGCCTTTGAACTCCCTTTAATCTGTATAAAAAAAGGAAAAAGCTGTAAAAAGAAAAAAGAAAAGAAATATAAAGGTACATAAGAAACTAATTCTTTATTAATTTAATCATACATACCTGATACCTCAGTCCTCAGGTTCGAAGAATTTAATCCGATGAAAAATAGACAATTAAAAAAAATATGAGAAAACAAATTAAGCAAATAATTTAATGACTAATTTTATTTTTAGTTTTGAAAAACAAATAAGATGAAAGATTAATTACTTGGCTGTAATTTAGGCGATCAGGAGTGTCGCCTTCTTTGGGCCCCACAATAACTGAAACTGCATGAATTACTTTTTTAATCCCTTTGAAATACTCTGGATTTAGGGTTTCTTTCTTTGTAACATCTCCTATGATCTGTTAAGATTGTAAAAATGAAGTATGCGTACAAATATATACTCAATTTAATTATGATAATCACAAGAATGTAAAAAGAAAATGAAATAAAAGATGAAACGTGTGGGGTGTTTATGTTACCAAGTCTATATCAGGCCCAAACATGCTTCTCGCCTTCTCTTCATTTCTAACCTACAAAATATAAAATAAGTATATTATAGCTAACAAATTGACTCAAATTATATTGCTTTGTAAATCATTTAAGCAAGAAAAAAAAAAATTCCATTTTTGCAGTTTAAATAAGAGGTATAAACCAGTGCAAATATAGCTGAAATTATTTCATGAGCTGAAAATTAGGGGCATTCAAATTATAAGTGGAAATGTTCAAGAAGGCAAGATCTTGTCAGTGAGGAAACAAATCAAACAATTTAAGCAAGAAAATTGAGGATTATTACAAGACCGATTCAAACAAAGCAAGAAGCTAGTGAGAAATTATACAATTTAAGGAACTAAAAGTATCAAAATTTCTTAAAATTATCGTAAAATAATTGAATGTGGCTCCTGATTTCAAGTTACTTTTAGTAGAAATAGAAATAATACTTACAAGTGAGTACAAGAGGTGAGTGAATTCAGGCGTGAAGAAGAGAGGCGAGAGGATGAAATAGCTCGAGTGGTTGAGGCTTGGTGAAGAGAGGCTTGGTAAAGAAGAGAGTTTAGTGCTTCAGGCCTGAAGAGAGTCGGGAAAACCAGAGCAGGCGAGTGGAGAAGCGAGTGGAGAACTCGAATGGAGAAGAGGCGAACTGAAGGTTCTGGACCCGTGGAGAGAGAAAGATTATGGAAGCATAGGATTGGAATTTCATATAATTTATGTTAATATTAATATAAAAGTTATGTTTGGGTAAATTTGATAGTTTTTGGGTTTTGGAAGGGTAAATTTGATATTTCTGATTTTAGAGGGGTAAATTTGATATTTACGAGTTTTGGAAGGGTATACGTGATATTATCCCTATTTATTAATGACTAATGAGAAAGTTGTATAGTCTGCTCATTAACTTTACATAAGAAAACAAATGCTAATTAATTTAATTTTTTTGTAAACTCTCTATGCAATTATTATAAAACATTTAAAAAATTCAAAATTTTAAAATTAGTTTTTTTTATCTTTTCTTAAGGTAAAAATTATACATCATAACATCCAACTTTTTTCACTCAAAACAATATACAGATTTTACTATACTGAAGTGCATGATGTACTCTAAGGGACTGTTTGGCATGCAGAATTAGTAGAAAGGAACCAGATTATAAGATGGAGAAGTAGAAAATTCTGAAATTAGTTAATTCTTTGATTTGTTTGGATGTTGGAAAAATAAAATGCTGGAAAACATAACTCTTTGTTTGGTTTTTTTTAACTCCTCAAATGAGAAGATTTATTTGATAGAAAGATATTCTTGGTGAGTATCAAACTCACAACCTCTTAATTGGTGAGTTAATAGTGTCTTTACCGCTTGAGCTAGTAAGTTTTGACAACTCTCTTTGTTTGGCTGGTTGCAAAATTCTGAAATTTTTTTTTTGAAGTTCAGGCGGCGATCGCCGCACTGAGATTCTATTATTAAAAAAGAAAAGGTGTTTGATTGATACATTACAGAAAGAAAAGAAAACTAGAAATTAATTACAATCCATAGGGAATGAAAATAAAGAAAGAAAGAGATGATGATCGTCTAGCAGAAATTCCTCCAATTAGCGTTCTGCTGAGCATTCTCTACTAAGACATTTTCTCTGGTAGGCCTTGATTGTTGGAAGATGAGATGGTTGCGCGCCTTCCAAATGCTTCAACACGTGCTAAGCCACTCCGTGCCCCAAGTACTCCGATCTTCTTTATTTATTTTTTTCAACACTCGTCCTTCCAGAAGTTGGCTAGTGTATCGGCCGCAACGGAGTGTAGACCTTTAGTTCTCCATATTTTAATTGCAAAATCGCAATGTAAGAAGAGAAGTGTAGCCGTTTCTTCTATGTGTTGAGTGCACAATGTACACTCCCCTTGGTTAGGTCATCCTTTTTTTATTAAATTGTCTTGAGTCATGAGTCGTCCTAGCACCATTTGCCAACCAAAAAAACGTACTTTCTCGGGACATGTTATTTTCCAAAGTATCATGTTTTCTTTGGAGGATGTGTGCGCCAAGTGGAGCATTTTATAAGCCGATTTGGTGGTAAACTCCCCCGAGTTATTGTTATGAATATGAAACTAGTTGTAAATATTTGAATAATTGTTTGATTAAAATTGATATTACTTATAACTAATAAATGATAAAAACTTAACTAAAAGTAAATAAATGACAAAATATAATCGAAACGAATCATAAATCTTGCAATGTTAATGTTCTAATTACAATGTTAGCACTTCTAATGAATCACTAAAATAAAAAACTACTAGCTGCAATGCCAAAGTTTAGATGTCGATATACGAAAAAATAATATAAAATAGAAATAAACCTGAGATGAGAAGTGTAAATAGTCTTGATGTTCCTCGAGCAACCATCCGTCAAATCTATAAGACACAATAATTACTACAATAAAACCAGCCACATACCCTGAATATGCATCCATTAATAATAACATATAAATATAAAAGTAAATTAATTGGAAACTCTACCAATTGACTATAAACCAGTGTGGCTCAGTATGTGACAGTTGATTAATCCTCGACATAACTCAAGTCAAAATTGCATTGTGCTTAATTTTATAAACAAAACTAATTTGAGGCGTAATTTCATATTGAAGGCTCAAAAGAGGGGAAATTTGCAAAAGGGAACAATGCTTCATCTTAGAACCAAAGCAAAATTGAAGCTTAATTACAATTGGATGGTTGAGAATTAATCAGCTATGAATATTTTAAATAAATAAAATCAGTTATGAATTTTGTAGCAGCTAAGACTTGAGGCATCACAATAAAAAAAATAAAGAATGAACAGAATATAATGTGGATTTTGTGCAATTTTCAAGTTCATCTTAGTTACAACAAGAAAAGATTCACTCATGCCAAACTCGAATTAACCCCAGTCAATGAGTAAATCAAATGGCTCCATGTGCACCTGAGAGAGAGAGAGAGGGACCTTTGTAAAATTAAGAGATTGAAAGTGAGAGAGAACTTTCGTTAGAGAAAAAGATGCACCGAATGAGAGAGCTAGAGAGGTTAGAGACCACTTGGAGTAAGAGCCCAAACCCAGCGAGAAGGTGAAGTTCAATGGAGTTAGCTCGAGAGAGAGAATTAGCACACGGATTAAGTACACTTGGCGCACTTAAACTTACCCACATCTTGGCACTCCAACATTTCCGACAATTACAATTACAATTTGCCGGTATGACATGTAAAAAAGAAATACCGGTAAAATACAATTCTTATTCCTAAATTACTTCAAACAAGAAATTTGTGTTTTGCTAGACTTTAAAAGGCAAATTCCAGTCAAAATTTCTTGCTCCAAAGGACACCTAAGTCTAATTTATTTATTGTATATTGGACTTTTCTACAGTAAACCAAAATGCGCCACCCTCTGATATCTCAGATTTTTTGAATAATTCTCCTTTTCCTTTACACCGGTCACCTGCTTTACTCTTTCCTCTCTGCTTAGAGAGCTTCTTTTCTTCCGCTCTCATTCTCTCCTTTAGCTGCTCGGCAAGCTTGGATTGTCAACTCTAGTACTTTGTTGTTCCCGCTGTAATCACACGTTGCCGCCACAACCTCAAAGCGCAGCCTTCTTTTTATTATCTTTTGAGCTTTTAGAGTTCAGCAAGAGAGTAAGAAAAAATATTTGATGAATTATGTTGAAATCACTTCATTTCTTTTGATATTCCCTCATTTTTCCTTATTTGCTTCAAAAGTTTTCAGATTTTTTTTTTATTTTTATTTTGATTCAAATTTTTGTTTCTTACTACTTTTGTTGATTTAGTTATTACTTGAATATTAAGTTATGAATTAGTTCTTCTCATTCTTTATTTTTAGTTTTCTTGCTGCAATTTTAAAATTCATCCTTAATGCATACACTTTGTGATTTTACAGGTCACGTATGTTGCATTTATATTTCTTTCAAGGATAAGCCACAAGGTGTTCGATTTTATGTCTTATAGAGATAATACTTTACTATTGATTTTGTATGATTTGTATTATAGCTATTTTGTAGGGTTAAAGAAAATTTTTGTTCATCAACATAGCATGTGTATATGATTTAATGGTTAAACGAGAGATTTTGGTAAAAAAATTGGTTAAACGAGAGATGACACACATGTTTTTTCTTTTTGGAGTATTTTATTTTAATACATTATCTCATAATTGTTTAAATTTCTTATGTGGTTAATTTTGATTATTTTTTATAATGCAGTTATGTTTTAATTATTTGCATATAGTAAAAGTTGATGTTTCTGGAGTTGCAAGAGCGAAGGCTTAGTATGGAGCCATGACAGTAGAGACCCTGAGGTATTTTACGGAAGTATTATCAATTTTCCTTTCAATTATTAAAAGCACAAAAAATTGGAGTGTGGATCTTGAGATTGACTTTCAAATTGAAATGCTTAATGGAAAATATTTAGCAACAGAGCATTGGTGTTTGATTTAAATGTCATATGAGAGTCTCTACCTCAGTTGATATTTCTTCATCTATTTCTGTATGCGCCCTCTCAAATTTAGAAATTGGTCAGGCTAGAATGTTACTACAAATTGGAAATTCAGATGTCGTTCAATTTAACTAGGTGATGTTACTACAAATTGGAAATTCAGTTGTGGTTCAATTTAACAAAACGGAGATTATTTATAGGTTGTTTTATTAGGAATATTGGCCATTTAGGTAAAATCTTATTTATTCATCTTTACCCAATTTGTTCACCTTTTGTGTTTTTTATTTAGTTTGATTTTTATCTTTATGCATTCTAATTTTTGTAGAAGTTAATTACTTTTTTTTTTTCCAGTATTTAGGTTTAACCATCCAATATGGTGGATCAATTGGCAAAATGTTTGTATGAGCTTTTAAAGGTTTGTCCATCTTTGCCATACTCTATGTTGTTCTTATCAAGTACGGATTGGTTTCTACAAAATAATTGATGTAAATACATTAGGTTAGACTTTTCTGTAATATACTTAATTTGTCGGAGTCATTTTCCCTGTATATGAAAAAGTTTAGGCAAATTCTTCCATGCCCATCATCAATCTCATCCGTTCATTTGAGCATATCTAAGAGTCAATATTGAACTAAACATCTTGCTTGCTCCTACTCAGCAACTGGTAAAAAGAGAACATAAAGGGCTCTAAATTCACAACACAACACATCATTCTCTCTCTCATTATTTCACATTCTATTTTTTGAGACAAAAGAGATAAAATATACTTTCTAATTTGTATGAAAAAATTATGAAAGGGTGTTTTCTTTTTTTATGACAAAAACGAAAGAATGCAATTATATGAAAGGAATTATATACATCTTTTATGAGATAAAATAAGAAGAAGAAGAAAAAAGAGTTTTCTTGTGCAAGATGAGAATAAGCTACTAGCATATATATTGTTCTTCTTTCCGTTTTAAGAAGTTTATTCGTGTGGATACCGGTAGAGGCGTTCGTACTTTCGGCGCTTGTGATCTATTTGGCCTAAGAAGATGAGAACGGGTTGTTGAGAGTTACGGTGGAGACCGATTGTGTGTGCGGTAGATGACTTCCGCACGATCTGACCTAGACGGCCTAGACGGACGAAAAATCAGTTAGGACGGTAACCGGTTTAGAGGCGCATGGACAACATGCATGGTTTGAGCGTCACGGATTAAGCGTAATCCGAAAGGTATCTTTAAGATTTATTTCTTTGATTTAACCGATACGCACGGGTCCTCGGATTGGTTTTGGACGAGATTTTATTTTTCCGTTGCGTTATGAACGTCCGAAACCTAATAGTCGTATTAGAGTGTCATGCGTGTTTCGGTTAAATTGAGTCAGTATATATGCGATATACGATTGAGTCAGTAAAAAAAAGGAAGTAAGATTGCATAATTAGAAATAGCTAGTTTTATTTTTTTAGTTCTCGACAATTTGTGTTTTCATCATATTGAATAGCTGAGGTTCTCTAATTAAGAAAAACTGAGGTTCTCAAATTCCCACATCACATTTTATTCAAGAGCTTCAATATTAAACACAAATTTTTAAATAAATAAATAAATAGAACATGACTAAAATTATAAGTTATAACCTCTTGTTCTGGCATCGAATTTATTAAACAGATTGTAATTAATATGATTTAAGTGGCTAATGTACAAACAACCATACTTTATGGCTTTGTTCCAAAATTCTATAGTCATTTTAAGAAATATGATTTGACAACTCCTTAAAATTAGGAAAAGTATATATATCCCCGTTCATCATCCCTCCAATCCACCGTTTACCACTGGTAAATGAGTCCCACTTATATTCAAAATAAGTGGGTTCCGTTTACCGGTGGTAAATGATGGACTGGAGAATGTGTATATAAACTCTTTAAATGAGCATCATGCATGCTTGGAATCTCTTACAATTACAAAGCATGTACAATCTTGTGAAGTAGCCAAAATGTGGTCCTTGTTTTATGATTATTTTCAAGTAACATTTATACCAAAAAATTAAATGTGTGAACGACATATCATCATCACTAAAAAGGTGATAAATAAATAGTAATATGGTGAGAAGGCTCTCTTTTTATTCTTACGCAATCTAAAAGTAAAATCAAATAAAAATTAGAGTGTTCTTCTCGAATTGCTTTTACTTTGTCCTTTATATATATGACGAAAGTATTAAACAAATCTCGTTTAACACTTCTATGTGTCAAAAATGATTTTTTCAACACCTGTTATATAAGCAAGTAGAAAGTGAGGATAAATTTGGTGGGCATTATATCAAGCTGAATTTTCAAGCAAGTTCTTTAAATTGTGCATGTTACAGACTTTAGGCCCAATTTGTACATTAGGCCCAAAACTTAACAACCCAAATGACTAAGTACATACCATTAAATTAATTATGTATATTATATTATTCTCTTATATTTTGTTTTATTATATCTTATCTTATTATAATCACACCTTTTTTATTATTATTATTTTATATATATATATATATATATATATATATATATATATATATATATATATATATATATAATAAAAATGTTCAGAGTAAAATGATGTGATTTAACTTGTTTTTTCCATAACTTGTTAGGTATTGAACAAAAAAGATGTGAATTCATTCTACTGCTATATATGTTCTTGAACACTTTTATAATCCTATATTATACATACAGAAAAATTATTTGTATTGACTCCAAAAGAAGACTACTGTGTATTAACATATTTGTCATTCTTATTAGTTTGTCTAATTTGTTTTATCCTCTTAAATTTTTTTTGAGTGCCATAATTTTCGATATGGGAGGAAACCAAGAAATAAACATAACAACTTCATTCAGAGCTATATTGTTCTCTAGGAGGGGTCGGTTTCTACAAATAGTAAGAAAAAAAATTAGTAATTAGATATCTATAATTCTGAAAACTATGATAAATTTAGAGGGGGGAAAAACATTATTTGAATTGTGAAACTCATTACATCAAAAGTTCTAAATATCTAAATTTTGCAAAGAAGAGCTTAGCTGAAAATAGCAAAATTGATTTTTAAAGTTAGGGCTTTTTTGCAAAATATATGTATATGTATATATTTTTATTAAAGATATAGGAGTTTTTCTCAATTTTTAAAAAAAATAATTTAATGACATTTTTGCCACGTCATATGTACAATCAACATTTCATATCACCATTGGTTTCTCTCTTTCACTGTCTGTTTTGAAATTATAACTAAAAATAGAAACATTTCTATTCCTTCTACTAAATACAACTTTCATTTAACAGCCTGGATTGGTTCATCTTATGCTGTATGACCTTGCCGCGTCAATGGAAATTATAATTAGTACCTCGTTGGTTTCTCTTTATCATGTTTGTTTTGTTTGATTACAAAGAAAAAGAAAAAATCATAATTGAAAGCCGGATAAAATTTTGAATACGATGGAACCATCTAACCCTGCGACTCAAGCTGCCATAATTGCAATTGGTAAACCTCTCTAATTGATCCTTTTACTGTATTTTTTTTCTTATTTGAAGAAAAATAATGTCAAGTGGCCTTAGATTTATTTATAGTTCAAATTACTGTGCAACAGGGTCCTGCGTTTTTTTTTACAAGACATAAAGTAGCTAATTTATAATTTGTTACTAGATAAAAGCCGAGAAAAATAGTAAACTACTAATCAGAAACATAAATCCCCAAAGGATGGATAGTTTTAACAAAAAAAATTGCTCAGTTTTCACTCAGAATGATTAAAATGTTGCTTTTGAGGCCCCCTTCTGTGTATGCCTTCATTGTTGAATATTCACTCATTTTATCCACAACTATAAAGGGGTCAGCAGAATGCCCACCAAGTTGCGTCTCATTGATGACATCGACTTTTAGACATCCTCTTCATTTGATCAAACCATGTTTTACATTTGCTTTGTGGTTGGTTTGGAGTTCGACTCTAATTTACCCATGTTAAATTTCACATTTGACACTCCTCCAATTAGTTGTGTATTGGTAGAAGAGGTGCAAAGCTATAATCATATTTCCTTGCTCATTTTGCCCCAGTATCCGGCTCCTCTAGCTCGTTTCTCGATTCATATGCAATAGAAAAACCCGCTTCTTTTTGGAGTGTGTCACGACAGTTTAGTATATGGTAATAATTCTTATTCCTAAATTACGTCAAACAAGAAATTTTGAAATTTGTGTTTTGCTAGACTTTAAAATGCAAATTCCAGTCAAAATTCCTTGCTCCAAACGGCATCTAAGTCTAATTTATTCATTGTATATTGGACTTTTCTACAGTAAACCAAAGTGCGCCACCCTCCGATATCTCAGATTTTTTGAATAATTCTCCTTTTCCTTTACCCCGATTATCTGCCTTACCCTTTCCTCTCTGCTTAGAGGGCTTCGTTTCTTCCGCTCTCATTCTCTCCTTTAGCTGCTCGGCAAGCTTGGATTGTCAACTTAGTACTTTGTTATTCCCGCCGTAATCACACGCTGCCGCCACAACCTCAAAGCGCAGCCTTTTTTTTATTATCTTTTGAGCTTTCAGAGTTCAGCAAGAGAGTAAGAAAAAATATTTGATGAATTATGTTGAAGTCACTTCATTTCTTTTGATATTCCCTCATTTTTCCTTGTTTGCTTCAAAAGTTTTCAGGTTTCTTTTTATTTTTATTTTTATTTTGATTCAAATTTTTGTTTCTTACTACTTTTGTTGATTTAGTTATTACTTGAATATTAAGTTATGAATTAGTTCTTCTCATTCTTTATTTTTAGTTTTCTTGCTGAGATTTTAAAATTCATCCTTAATGCATACACTTTGTGGTTTTACAGGTCACGTATGTTGCTTTTATATTTCTTTCAAGGATAAGCCACAAGGTGTTGGATTTTATGTCTTATAGAGATAATACTTTACTATTTATTTTGTATGATTTGTATTATAGCTATTTTGTAGGGTTAAAGAAAATTTTGTTCATCAACATAGCATGTGTATATGATTTAAAGGTTAAACGAGAGATTTTGGTAAAAAAATTGGTTAAACGAGAGATGACACACATGCTTTTTCTTTTTTTGAGTATTTTATTTTAATACATTATCTAATAATTGTTTAAATTTCTTATGTGGTTAATTTTGATTATTTTTTATAATGCAGTTATGTTTTAATTATTTGCATATAGTAAAAGTTGATGTTTCTGGAGTTGCAAGAGTGAAGGCTTAGTATGGAGCAATGAGAGTAGAGACCCTGAGGTATTTTATGGAAGTATTATCAATTTTTCTTTAATTATTAAAAGCACATAAAATTGGAGTGCGGATCTTGAGAATGACATTCAAATTGAAATACTTAATGGCAAATATTTATCAACAGAGCATTGGTGTTTGATTTAAATGTCTTATGAGAGTCTCTACCTCAGTTGATATTTCTTCATCTATTTCTGTATGCGCCCTCTCAAATTTAGAAATTGGTCAGGCTAGAATGTTACTACAAATTGGAAATTCAGTTATGGTTCAATTTAACTAGGTGATGTTACTACAAATTGGAAATTCAGTTGTGGTTCAATTTAACAAAACAGAGATTATTTATAGGTTTTTTTATTAGGAATATTGGCCATTTAGGTAAAATCTTATTTATTCAGCTTTACCCAATTTGTTCACCTTTTGTGTTTTTTATTTAGTTTGATTTTTATCTTTATGCATTCTAATTTTTGTAGAAGTTAATTATTGTTTTTTTTCCAGTATTTAGGTTTAACCATTCAATATTGTGGATCAATTGGCAAAATGTTTGTATGAGCTTTTAAAGGTTTGTCGATCTTTGCCATACTCTATGTTGTTCTTATCAAGTACGGATTGGTTTCTACAAAATAATTAATGTAAATATGTTAGGTTAGACTTTTCTATAATATACTCAATTTGCCGGAGTCATTTTCCCTGTATATGAAAAAGTTTAGACAAATTCTTCCATGCCCACCATCAAGTTCATCCGTTCATTTGAGCACATCTAAGAGTCAATATTGAACTAAACATCTTGCTTGCTCCTACTCAGCATCCGGTAAAAAGAGAACCCTTCAAATGAAGGGTATTATGGTCATTTTACTAATCCTGCATCTCTCTTCTCTTTCTAACTCAAGTCGAACCCTCCATTTTTCTGTATTTTTCCTCCCTTCGTTTTGTTATTTTGTATTGCTCTTTTGATTCTAATTTTTTTAATTTTGTATAATTCTAATATTCATTGTAGAAGGTTTGATCTGTTCCATTTGATGCTATACAATTAAAATACTGATTGCTAAATTTCATGAAATTCTGATGAAAAAATCGATATTGTGTACTGTTATTTGTGCTGATTTTACAATATATTGTCAAATCAGTTCAGATATTCCACTGAATCATCATTAATGCCACATTATTACCAATACTTCGAATTTTCAATTCGTCTAGTCTTTTCAAAAAATAAGAATTTCAATTTTCACCAAACTTTCAAAATTTCAATTCATTAGTCTAGTTAACAACTACGAGTTCCAATTCTCACTAATGTCAATTAAATTCTATCCTTCCCCCAATTCAGGAAACCTTCACATCAATTAAGAACATATTAATCATCAAGTAAAGAAAAGCAAAGAATTATGGAGGGCAGTATAGTAGTATACGAAGGGAATGGGAGAAAAACGGAAGGAAAGAAAGAAAGGAAAGAAAAGGGGTGACCGGCTATTTTTTTTTTTTGACTAAATTGCTCCTATATGAATGGAGGCTAAGATTGAATCAACGTAAAATAATTTAACTCGCTTAAGTTTTTTTTGATGGGCATGGAAGATGCGCCCAAAAGTTTATATAATTGTTAAAAGTATGTTACAACAACATTTCTTTTACTTCATGTATTTTTTACTTTATTCTTCAATTATATAGTTAACCACAAAATGCATATTCAATTTATGTTTTCAATTGATGTGAAGATGAGGCCTTTGTGAGTTCAACCAGTTCACATAATAATATTTATTTGCAACATAGATAAATGATATATTGGCGTTGTTATTTAATATTTACCTATGGATACTTTCATATTACTGACATTTCTAATGTCGCAATATACTTCTCTTTTATTGTCATGTACATGTGTTTTGTTATTGTTTATGTTTCTCTTTTTGGAATATTGATTAGAGGCATTTTATATGTTTGTTGTGTTTAATAGGGGGAATAGTTTAAAGCATAATAAATCTCTATGTCGTTTTTTTTACTCACAACTTCATTTATGCTTCTTTAATTTTTTGTATGTTTATTTCATCGGTGATAAATGACTGTACAATGTTATTCATATACTATTTTGTATGAATGCTCTCTTATTTTCTGGAAGAAATGTTATCGCGCAAAGCATCGAGAATCACCTTGTTATAATATTAATAGGGAATCAAAATTTTGATATACATTGTATTTCATTTGAATGATATAAATAATATTGAATATGTTTAATTTCTTTTGAATTGGTATTAGCTCAGTATTACGTCAGTACCATGTTAGACGATCATCAAAATTCATTACAGAATAGGTGTTGGGATGGTACTGATTGGTATTGAATTCAGTATTTATTTGGTATAATGTCAAATTCCTCATATATTCATAAATTACCTCAAAACTTTGGAATTACAAAACATCTTACATTGTGCAATAAAACTCATCCAATTAAAAATCTCAAATCTTCTTCTAAACCTATCACATTCATACACAAATAACAAATTCCATTCAGAAACAACTTGTACCAAATTCCATTCATACCAAACTTATTCAACAGTATACATACGTCTAATCTTTTACATGCCCTTAATAAAATTCTTTCGACAATCTCAGCGAGTGAACTAGGTAATGAAACTTATTACAATGACTATTTACCAAATCCAAAACAATACCCAAAAAAAAAATCCAGACAACCGAAATCCCAGAAAGCCCCTAAAAGTAAAATAAAAAAAAAAGAAAGCAATGAAAGAAACCAAAAACAAAAACAAAAAAAGCCGTCCAGGACGAGCTTACAACGTGCGAGTCACTGAGCTTCGTCCACCTTTTAGGTCACGGGCCTTTGTCAAGCCAGCGGGTCTATGAGCCTTCATCAAGCTTCGTCCCACATACAACCATATTTAATTTTGGAGCATACAGATTCTCATTTGGGTTATTAGGGATTTATTTGATTAATTTATTACTCATTTGGTTAATTCGCGCTCAAACGTGTCAAAAACTATCCTGATTAGTGCCTCATGGCGGCCCTAACTGCACAATTAGTAGCCCCAACCCAATTGCTCCCATACAAAAACCAATTAGTCTTCATTATATTGGATCATTAATCTAACGTTGGACTTATATGTAAAATATTTGTGTATAATATTACTGTCAAATATGATTATAATGTGTCAAATTAGGGTGTGGTCTTTGATGTGTAGAATTATGGATGTTGTATTTCTATTTTTATGATGGGCTGAAATAGAAAAGTCCATATTTGGAACCAAAAGATGTCTCTTCATGAAAGAGTGCCTATATGGCTATATAAACAATTTGATCCCCAATACACATGAACTAAGTCATTCTCTTATCTACCCCATTAAGAAGAGAGGGAGAGTCCAAAAGAGAAAAGAAAACAAAGGAATCTCAATTGGCGTTCATAAAGTATTTGGAAGACCCTATTTGCGTATTTCGGTGTTCTTCACTCGGAATAAAATCATAAGGTTTCATCTTCTAATCCGGTATTCAAGCATGGACAAGAGTTACGCTTCCGCTATCAAGTTACAGTTTGATTCACATAGTTTCGATCCGGATTTTAGCGGTACCGGACGGTATCGGCTCTACACATTATACATAATTAGTTTCAACAAAGCATCATGAAGCAAATTGAGCATCATTTATTTACTCTCAAATAATGTCAATTAGATGTAATAACCTCAAATCAGTTTAAGTAATCCTAAATACCATTTAGGATTATTATATAAAAAATTCTTCCCCCTTTCTTTCCATTTTTCTAGCCTTCTTTCCTAATTTATTTTGCAAAACCCTACAATAATTGGGGCAGACATGATGGTGTTATGTCATAGGACAAAGTGTTTGTGACCCAGGTTGACGGATTGAATTAACAAACATTACAATTATTCTAAGATATTTCATATAATATATGCGTATAGGTTATTTTAATATAATTAAAATAGACCATGAATATGCAATTCAGCTTTATGTCATCAAAGTGCGTGACTTTGATAGTAAAATTATAAAGTGTTATGAATGCTATACTAAATCGTCCATGGTCATTTATAGGATATTTGTGGAGACAAATATAGTTGCTGATACAAATAAATATATATTTATAAACAAGCTATAAATATGCACCAGTATATTAGTTAACTGGTGATCATGTTTTACTGATCATGGATAAATAGTTATCAAGTTATTAACATAGGTATATGTTATAGAGCATATACTGGACTGACTCGCCATAAGAATGCTACATGTTTTACTTCATTAGCGATTCTTGTAACATAAAATATTTATAGTCCTTTGACCTGAGATGGTCTCGGTTCCCAACATGAGTAATTTTATACTTTAACATAATCTAACACTGCCTTTAACCGAGTAGTTATAACGGTTATAATTAGGTATATAATGAATCATGTAGAGGAATGAGTGCAATCAAGACGAGATTTGCTCCTCTCATTAAATAAGAGAGATATCTTTAGGCCTCTTGATGAATTGAACTGAAGAAATGTATGGCCATACTCAAATGAATTAGTAGGAGTTATTAATGTCATTTGTTTTGTTCAGTTTAATTCGGGATCAATAAATATTAATTCGATTAATATAAGGATGACGTATTACATGCCTTGTGATTGATATAGATATCGCGTGACAAAGGGACTAAATACATGATTGTTGATTAGCTAAATTGGATCACCGATATTCACTTAAATTGGGTAGTCATGATGACTTGCTAGAGTTCGCTCATGATTTATAGACTGTCAAGTCTATTGCCAACATTAAGTGAACCTACATGATCACACATAAAGAACAAACTGAAACGGGCGCAGAAAATAATTTGGGGTGTTAATTGTGTTGACATAATTTTGGGGTGTAGGGCTGCGTCAGCCCAGCGAGAATACTTTTATCAGTAAAACATTTATTTATTTTTTGCAATTTAGGGATAACAAATGAGTATCTTCACCTTAATTTTTTTTTATTTTAAATTATACTGAATCTAAATAACTTGTATGTTTTCTTCAAATGCTTTAGAGCAAGAAATAATTATATAGCTATTACAGACATCAAGAAACACATTACATTCAATAAATTGTATATTATCTTTATTTTAACAATTACAAATTGCACAATTTAAAAAAAAAACACAACTTATGCATAATTGCACAATTTAAAGAAAAACACAACTTATGCATACTAGGTTAGTATTTAGATATAATTGTGTTGTTCAATTACATTTTTGTGTGTGACAAAAAAATAAGAACAAGAAAATCTTAGAGATACTTCATATCAATTTTCATGTCTCTTTTCGTAAATAAAAACATTATATGTAAACGAAGTGAAAAATGTTTTCTTTATTTTGTGCATTGAAAATATCAAATGAATCTGACAAATCACCCGACTATTTCCTGGGCCTATCAGTATTGATTTTACACGGTAGTATATTTTGGAAATTTATTTTAAATTCTCATATACGTGATGTGTTGGAGTCCCCTAATAATTGAACTTTAACTAATTTAATAAATTTAATACTCCAGATATATTTATTTCGTCTTCGTGTCTTTATTGCTGTAATTTATTTTCAGAGTTATATAAGTTATATATATTGTTGATAATATAAAAGAAAGTACATAAATGATTGCAATTGTATGGACTTACAATGGTGTTTACTCTTTTGGTTTTCTCCCATATCAAATAAATACAACACACAGAAATAATACTAGACAAACTATAAACATGGCAAATGTATCAACACTAAGTTGTTTTATTCGAGTTCATAATAAAAATACTTGCATATATAGCAAAAATATTCACATCTTATGTATTGCATACCTAACGAAGTCATGAGAAATAAATGACTAGTTTTCTACTCCTATCAAATAATCACATTTTTTATTTTCTCTACCTAAACTGGAATATGACTAGACCTCTTTATTGCGTGTAGGAGACGGATAATTCCCCACGTAAGATCTCACAAAGGAATTTAAATGAACTGTTCAAGCAATCATCGTGAAAAAGCATAGCTGTTAGAATATTTAAAGAGAATAGAGAAAGAAGAGAGATGAACAATTTATTGTATTATTGCTTAATTGTGAGATTACACATAAACTCTATTTATAATATAAATGAGTTAATCTAAGATATTAGTTAACTAGCCGTTGGAACTATTCCAGCCACTCATTTAGTAATCTAATCCTAGCCATACATTGAATAATCAACTCCTAATTAGCTTTCTAATATTTTATCAATATATCATAATACTCTATCACTCCCCCCCCCAAGTGAAACTAGTTCTCGAACGGTGAGCGCGCAACGAAGTAGTTGAAAACGTGGAGTAGACAATCCCTTCGTCAGAACATCCGCGATCTAATCCTTGGTGCTGATGAATTGGACGAGTAGTTGTTTTGAAGTTGTGAGCTCGCGAACGAAATGGAAATCGATGCTGATGTGTTTAGTGCGGGAATGAAAAATCGGGTTTTGAGCAAGGTAGGTAGCACCAATGTTGTCGTAGCATAGGACGGGGGGGTTGTGTTTGAGGGATGTGAAGTTTGAAGAGAAGGGATTGGCGCCACACGATTTCTTGGGTAGCCATGGCAAGGCTACGATACTCAGCCTCGGTACTAGAACGAGAGACCGTCCCTTGTTTCTTGGAACTCCACGAGATTAGATTGGGACCAAGGAAGACGCAGTAGCCTATGGTGGATCGCCGGTCATCCGGACAGCCTGCCCAATCAGCATCAGAGAAGACCTGGAGAAAGAGAGATGTTGCGGGGCGTAGTTGGAGTCCTAGAGTGATCGTTCCTTTGAGATAGTGAAGAATGTGCTTAACGGCGGTCCAATGTGTGGTTGTTGGGGAGTGCATGAATTGAGAGACCTTGTTGACGGCGAATGAGATTTCAGGGCATGTGATAGTAGCATATTGAAGGGCCCCAACAACACTTTGATAGAGACTAAGGTTGTCCATGGGTTCGCCATCAAATTTGGAGAGTTGTTCTCCTGCAAGAATAGGCGAGGGACGGGGTTTTGCGCCATCCATTTTTGCTTTTTGGAGGAGATTGAGGATGTATTGAGGTTGGGAAAGATGAATGCCCTCGGGAGAAGTTTGAGCTTCAATTCCAAGGAAGTAGCGAAGTGGGCCAAGGTCTTTGAGCGAGAATTGTGAATGAAGATTATTGATTAGAGTTTGAACAATCGAGGTGTTGTTCCCAGTGATAAGGATATCGTCAACGTATACAAGAATGAAGGTGAAGTCATTATCCTTTTTGTGAATGAAGAGAGAGGGGTCGGAAATTGAGCTTGCGAAGCCAAGATTAGTGAGAGTAGTTTTGATTTTGTAAAACCATGCGCGAGGAGCTTGTTTGAGTTCGTAAAGCGCTTTGTAAAGTTGGCACACATAATGTGGCCTAGTAGGGTTAGAGAAGCCTGGTGGTTGTTGCATAAAAACGGGTTCTTCGAGTTCTCCATTTAGAAAGGCATTATTTACGTGAGTTGCCGAATAGGCCACGAATGAGAAAGGGCAAGGGTAAAGAGAACACGAATTGTTGTGGGTTTAACAACGGGACTAAATGTTTCCGTATAGTCGATACCTTCTTCTTGGTGGTATCCTTTGGCAACAAGACGAGCTTTGTAGCGTTGGATAGAGCCATCAGAGTTTTTCTTGATTTTAAATACCCATTTACACCCGACAAGATTTTGAGTGGAGTTGGGTGGTAATAAGGTCCATGTCTTATTTTGAAGAAGTGCATTAAATTCTTCTTCCATTGCAGTTCGCCATTTGGGGTGTTTATTTGCATTTGTGAAGCAAGTAGGTTCAATTTCGTCAGGAAGTAGAGATGTAGAGATGGGATGCTTGGTGGAGGTGTAGGTGACAAAGTCGATGTGTTTCTTGGCTTTGCGAGTGTTATCGCGTGTTCGAGTGACCATGGGATGAGTTGATGATTGTGGTTCGGGAAGAGAGGATGCGGAAGAGGGTGGTGGGTTGTTGTTGGAAGATGGTGTTATGGTGGGATGGTTGTTTTTAAGAAGAGAGAGAGTAGTATGTTGAGATGTATGTAGAGTGGAGGATGACGGATTTGTCAAGAGATGTTGAAAGGGAAAATGGGTTTCGTCAAACACAACATGTCGACTAATGGATAATCAATTTGTGGGAAGATGAAGACATTTGTAGCCTTTGTGAGAAGGAGAGTAATCGAGAAAAACACATGGTATGGAGCGGAGTTCGAGCTTGTGTGAGTTGTATGGCCTTGTGTAGGGAAAACACCGACATCCAAGAATTCGAAAGAATGAATAATCAGGTTCTTTGTGAAAAAGAATCTGGTATGGAGAGGATTTTGGAGAGTTTGTGTTTGGAATGTTGTTGATGAGGTGGACAATACTATAGAAGATGTCATCCCAGAAGAGTTGCGGAATGGAAGCGAAGGCTATGGTGGAGAGGGAGAAATCCACGATGTGATGGTGTTTTCATTCAGCACGTCCGTTCTGCTCAGGCGTATGCGGGCAAGAAGTAATATGTGTGATGGAGGGAAACATTCGTCGAATTGGCAGAAACTCAGTGCCGCCGTCTGTTTGGAGTGTCTTAATTGATCGAGAGAGAAGATTCTCAATCCTTTCTTTGAAGAGGGCGAAGATTTGTGGTACCTGTGATTTAGAAGAAAAGAAATATATCCAAGTAAAACGCGAAAAATCATCAATAAAAATTACAAAATAACGTGAACCAGAGTGTGAAGTAACTGGAGAATTGAAATGGCGTGTAGAAGAATTGAAATAAGTTTGACCAAGATTTTGAATTTCCAAACCTGCTCCATTCCGGACACGAATTTGATCCGTGCCAAGATATGGAGTGTGTGAGTCTAGGTTGGCGACGTCAGATGTAACATGATTGGTGGCGCCCGAATCCAAGTATCAGCCATCAGTGATGATTGGTTGGCTTGAGGTTGGCAATTTTGGTTGCGCCAACGACATATCTCGGCAGTATGACCGAGAATTTTGCAAATTTGGCACCGGATCTTCTTCTTCTTCTTCTTCTTCTCTTCTTCTTCTTCTTCCTCTTCTTCTTCTTCTTTATTATTATTATTATTATTATTACTATTATTATTATTATTATTATAGTGACATTTGTCGCTATTTTTATTGTTGCCCCGGTTATGAGAAAATGGAGTATTGATAATTTGGTTGGCGAGTGCTTCAAGAAAAGATTGATTTGGAACTGGGCCCAGAATAGAAGATTGAGAGTGGCCAAGTTGGATATTGAGATTATTTGGTTGGGAATAAAGCGGCGGTCCATTGAGGTTGTTTGGTAATTTGGTTGGCGAGTGCTTCAAGAAAAGATTGATTTGGAACTGGGCCCAGAATAGAAGATTGAGAGTGGCCAAGTTGGATATTGAGGTTATTTGGTTGGGAATAAAGCGGCGGTCCATTGAGGTTGTTTGGTTGAGGTTGAAAAAAAAGACAAAGAGTAATTGGAGAAGAGTGATGTGGTATTTCCAGCGTTACCTCCAAATCTCGAACTCGAAATCGCCATTAGAGCGGATAGGAAGATCGATCGATTCCTTTTGATTAGGAGTTCCTGACTTATCAAACTCGAGCAAAAGGCGGGAAATGAGGGAGAATCTGTTCGTTGGTTGAAGGCTATAACGAAGCTTTCGAACTTAGGACCAAGTCCGGCGAGGTATAAATCAATTAGATCGGCATCCGTAATGGAACATCCAATTGTGGCTAATTGATCAGCTAAGAACTTCTTTTGGTTGAGATAGTCAGAACATGACATACCTTGTTGTTAGATAGTTTGAAGTTGGAATTTTAAATCGACGCGACGAGCTTTGGAAGTGGATTGGTATCGCTGACGGAGAGCTTGCTAGACTTCTCCAGTACTCGAGCAACGAATGAGTTGAGCTACAATCCCCTCCGATATGGAGGAAAGTAGCCAACCCAAGAGGAGTTTATCCTGTCGGTTTCATCAGTCGAAACTGGATTTGCAATTAATTGAGGAGCCTGACTTGATGTAATTGTGCTGAGAATTTGAAGGGATGGTTTTTGCGATGGGTCTAGATAGGATTGTAAGCCATGGTCAATAATCAAAGTTTCAATTTGATATTTCCAAATTAGGAAATTATTTTCATCTAATCTTGTTGTTATTTGGTGCGTAAATGTCACTAATTTTTTTGGTATCGCTGACGGATAGCTTGCTAGACTTCTCCAGTACTCGAGCAACGAATGAGTTGAGCTACAATCCCCTCCGATATGGAGGAAAGTAGCCAACCCAAGAGGAGTTTATCCTGTCGGTTTCATCAGTCGAAACTGGATTTGCAATTAATTGAGGAGCCTGACTTGATGTAATTGTGCTGAGAATTTGAAGGGATGGTTTTTGCGATGGGTCTAGATAGGATTGTAAGCCATGGTCAATAATCAAAGTTTCAATTTGATATTTCCAAATTAGGAAATTATTGTCATCTAATCTTGTTGCTATTTTTGGGATCGAGAATTCTCGTAGGTGACATCTGTTTGATTGTTGGAATTGAGTATTTTTTATTCTTTAGGCTTTCTTGAAGATTTCTTGAGAAAAAAGAAAATGTAATCATGTATCTTTAGGCTTTCTTGAAGATTTTTTGAGAAGAAGAAATGGTAAAGTTGGTTCTTGAGGATTTTTTTTGAAGATTTCTTGAGAAGAAGAAGAGGTAAAGAGGATTATTTGGGGTTTCTTGAAGATTTCTTGAGAAGAAGAAAAGGTAAAGAGGGTTCTTTAGGTTCTCTTGAAGATTTCATGAATTTTAATATTTGGAGATTTTGAGAGGTAAAGGAATTCTTGAGAGTTTTTTTTTTTTTTTTTTTTTTGTTGAAGGTTTTGGAGAAGGAGGTTTGAAAAGAAGAGTTCTTGGCGAGATGTATGAACAATTTAAAGAAAAAAAAGATAGCTTCTTTGAGATATGCTTTGCGGTTAGGATTTTTTGAGAGAAATTTTAAAGGAGAGAAGAAAAAGAGGAAGGATCAAAATGGCGTTAGCCTTGAGCTCTTGATACCATGTTAGAATATTTAGAGAGAATAGAGGAAGAAGAGGGATGAACAATTTATTGTATTATTGCTTGATTGTGAGATTACACATAGACCCTATTTATAATATAAATGAGTTAATCTAAGTCATTAGTTAACTAGCCGTTGGAACTATTCTATCCACTCATTTGGTAATCTAATTCTAGCCATACATTGAGTAATCAACTTCTAATTAACTTTTTAATATTTTATCAATATATCATAATACTCTATCAATAGCTTATAGCCTTCATTGCAAATATCTGTCAAATAATCAAGAAATATCAAATTAAATATCCTCATGAATTATAAAAATGCACATCACTATATATCCAAACTATATATCTGACTACTAATTTAAATTTTGATATGTTGACCACAATTCGAAATCAGCTTTTGAACATTGCTGATTAGGGCCTGATTTCAGCCTCAATTCAGCCTAATTTGGGCTGATTTAGTACCAATTCTAGGGATGAGTAATCTTAATTCAGCCTAACTTGGTCTGATTTAATCCCAATTCATCATAATTCGGGCTGGTTTAGATCCAATTCACCCTAATTAGGACTAAATTAGTCCCAATTCATCCTAATCATGGTTGATTAGATCCAATTAAGCTGAATTCGGGCTGATTTAGTATTTATTCACCATAGTTAGATCTGATTTAGTCCCATTCAGTCTAATTACTCCAAATAAAACCTAGTTATGCCTTGATTTCAGTCACATTCAGCCTAAAAAACCGCAATTATCCTAAAAGTCAGTCAGTAATTACCCTATCAGGCCCTAATCATCCGAATATCCCCAAATGCATCCAAATCAGGGGGAAATCAATCACAATTTCTAACAGAATCAGAACTAAGAAAGAAATATACAGTTCAGTACCTTTTCATTTCAACAGAGAAGAGCTTCTTAAACCGAAGTTCATTGGGCAATCCGATCGAAAGAGCAAATGTAAAGGATTTTTGGCTTTTAGGATGTATAGCAACAAAAAAGCCTTTCACAACTAATTACAATTTGATTATGACCCTTTTAATGGTGATGATTAAATATTAATGTTTTCACACATCTAATTATATGTATTACAAGCATGCTCATAGTAACGAATCGTTCCATCAGAACAATTTTTTAAATAGAGAATTTCGAAATTTACAGTGACTAGAGAAATATTACTACTTAAAGATGATTTATTCACATATTTGAGTTTTTGTTTATTACTTATTGATCTTGTTTAATTGTTGACATAATTTGGGGTGTAGCATGTGTCGGCCCAGTGAGAATGAATTTAACGATTGTGGGCTAGTTATGAGAGTTGAGTAAATTGAGGCCCATCCAGTAACCGATATTTTGATAAACTAACAGTATATTAAAGAATCGAAATACAAATGAGAGAACATAAATGCAAAAGCTAGTAAAAGAAGTAAAAATAGCTGAGCAAGAAAAAAAGTATTACATCCTAAATTAGTATTGCATATTTTGCATATCTAACATATGCAAAAAGTGAATTATATTACTGATGTTGGGGTTTCTTGTTTGTTAAAGAATACATCCAAACATTGCTTCCCGATGCACTCTTCATTATTCTGTATGCTTATTTCAATTTCCGTCTAATTTCCAGTTAAAAAAATCAAATATGTAATCATTTTTGTGTCCTTAATTGTTGCAGGAGTTTTTATTCTTATGACATCAACACTATCATCTTTTATTCGATATTTACAAGGAGCTTTTATTGAATGTGCTATTTACTCATTTTTATCAATAAATATCTTCATCATTTTTGTGATCATAATTGTTAATATTTTAAATCCAAATTCCTCCTCAAGAAATTGATTTTCATCCTTATAATATGAGTTTTACATTATGGCCGAATTTCTCTTAGCTAAGGTAACATGTCTTTCTTTATTTTTATTTTGTATGATTTTAATATTTGAAAGTATTTAATTGAACACTAATTAACAATGAAAATTGTTGATTTTAATTTATAAAAAAAATTTACAAATATCCCTTCATTGTCCTTAAATTACAAAAACGTCTTGCCTCATTAACAATTACATGTAAGAACTTACGAAAATTGCAAAAATGAACTCAGAATAAATCTAGATCATTTACTTGTACTTAAATAATATTAGAGAGCTGACAAATATATTGCTATACTAAACAACAACGTATGCATTAAATAAAATAAATTATATAGCTAATTCATACATGATGCCAATAATAGATTTGCTGTTGAAATTTAACATAATTTCTCTCGTAAGCTTACTCTCGTTATTTTTCAAACTTAAATATCAAACCAATAATGTATTAACTTTCTCCTTGTTTTTCCTGAATGATTTTATGCGCGATCTGCCAAAACTGTAAATTTATATGGCCAAATTTAGTTGGAGTGAAAAGATTTAGAATTCATGTTTTAATGAGCTTCAAGACTCGAATATTACTTTTTCATCTGCATATCTATCTTTATCGATGTAATTTATTTAGATAGAATATTTCTTAACAAATATAAAAACAATGAATAAATACAAGATTGTTGCTTTTAGACTTACAATGATGCTTACACTTCGGTTTCCTCCCATATCAAAGAAAAAAATCATTTGAGACAAAGCAATAAACACGGCAAATGTATCGATACTAATTACTAAGTAGTTTTTCTGAAGTATCAATACTAAAAAGTTTTTATATATATAGAATAAATAATCATATCTTACATATTGCATAACTAATCATCACCTATCCCATCAAATAATTACATCTTTTCATTCTGATTTCTTGTATTATTAACTGACATTGAAATTAGATGGCTTTCTCCAATTGTATCGTATAAGTGAAGCTGAGAAAAGGAAAATTTTGCCATAGCAAGAAAAATATATTTAAAAACATTTAATTTGAAAAAATAATAGACCTTTCTATTGTGTGTAAGCGATTTGGATAGCACATCAAGTAAAATCACACGGACAAAATTAAATGAATTGTTCAACGATCAACATGGTAAACATAGCTAATAGCCTTTATTCCAAAAATCTGTTAAATAAAGAAAAACTAAATAAACATCCTCCTGAGTAATGAAAATGTACAAAAAATTAAAATAAACACCCGACTAACCATTTAAATTTTGATATGTTAACTCCAATTTCAGTCTCAATTCAGCATAACAAGCACTGATTTAGTCCAATTTCAGCCTAGTTGGGACTAATTTAGTCCCAATTCAGCTAATTAAGTCTGACTTAGTCCCAATTTAGACTTATTAGGTCTAATTTAGTCCTAATTCAGCCTAATTGCGGCTGATTTGTCCCAATTCAGCCTAATTAATCCAAATAACCGCTCGTTTAGGGCAATTAGGCCTTGATCCCATGCAACCAAATGAACCCTAATTATTAAGCATTATTAATCAGTCCCTAATTATCCGAAATCATCCCCGTATCAATTCAAAACAGGCAAAAAATAACCCACAAATTATTCACAAAATCAGAACTAAAAGAGAATTATACAGTTGAGACGAGAAAGAGTAGAGATCATATTAGAATCGCGAGAGAGAGGCTCGCATCGCATTTCCATGTTCCTTCGTAAGAGAGACAGAGGCCGTCGAGAAATAACGTGGATCATATATGGTATTTTCGCTTTTTTTTACCCATTTTAGAAAAACATTGTCTATAAATATATCATTTTCTTATATGCTTTGTGATTTTTACTATTTGATTTGCGAAGAAAGGTGTTTTCTATTTGCTAAAAATTGAAATTAAAAGCAAGGAATTAATCTCAAACTTTTAGGTTATTTTTGAAAAAAAAGATGAAAAAATGGGTTTTAGGATTATTAGTGCATAATTAAGATTTTAATTTGTGAAGTGTATAGATTTGCATAATATGCATTATGGCCAGTGCTGACTTGGATAATATATAGATATTTTTGTAATCACCTTGTGTTCAAAGAAATTTGCAAAAATAATGTTTTTCTATTTGAATTTGTACAATTAACGTTTTCAAACCCCATATTTTCAAATCAATATTTTTATTTTTTTTATTTTAAATTTTGAAAATCTGAAAATAAAGTTTATGATTTTTACTATTTAATTTGATATAAAACATATTTTTGAACTAGTAAATTCGAAATTAAAAAAAAAAAGTTAATATAAAAAAAAAAAAAGTTGATATTAAGATAAATATATCAAGAAACCAATATGATGATTATTGTTCAATTGAGTAAACTCCTTTTCTCTCAATTTTTATTCTGGGTATTACACTACATGTAATAGTATTGGTTCCCGATAATTTAACATTCATTATGGGTATTGTATTACACCTAATAGTATTGGTTCTCTCAATTTTCATTCCGGATATTTAACCTTCGATAACTTCAATTGGAGTTCCTGATAATTTGAACTTTTGACTTAATAAGTTTCATAATTTAAATAATATTGCTTCTAGGACTTACAATGATTTTTTTCTCATAGGCTTTCTCTCATATCAAATAAATATGACATTCACAAACAATGTAGAAGAAATAATCATGTTAGACAAACTAATAAACATGAGAAATATATCAATACTGAAAATTTTATCTTGAAGTATCCTAATTGGTTGTGTATATATAGTATTAATAATCACATTTTTTGTATTCAATACCTAACATGCCATGAAAACAACACGACTAGCTTTTTTCTCCCCTCAAATATAAAAAAAAATTGTAATTAGATGTACAGGGTCTAATGGAAACGTTGGTCCTGAGTTATGTAAAAGGCCCCATTTGAACAGCTTATTTGGGAATTCCGAATTAGCCTGCGTAACAATAAAAAAAGACTTTCCGACCTTATTATAATTTATTTATCACATTTTTGATGATGATTGTCAATGACAGTTATGATCATCAATCCGCTAGAGATCTCCCTGACATAAATCCCACCAGGGTTTCTTTCTTCATCAACGACCTAACTCAAAAAATCCTTCCAGCATACAAATCTGCAACCATACAACTCCCCACTGGCTCCATATGGCGCTGGGGCAAGGATCTCGTATATTCCTCAAAACAGACGTACTCCACCCTCATCAATACATGCATTTCAATTCCCTGGCAACGTGCATTGTGGAAGCTCAGAATTCCGGAGAAAGTTAAACTTTTTTTGTGGCTCGCAATCAGAGGACGGGTTCTCACAGCCAACCAGCTACAGAAGCGCAATTGGCCACACAGCCCCCTTTGTAAACTATGCAACAGATGCAATGAGACATGCTCTCACCTGCTTTACTCCAGCATCTACTCAACAGGGGTCTGGACCCACATTCTAGCGGACTATCCTCCATTAACCTGGGCAAAGGCATTTCTTTCACATTTGGCAAGATAATAGACGGAAGGTTCAAGGCGAGCAAAGAATCAGATGGGACACCCTATGGGCTGCGACCTCTTGGTCCATTTGGAAAGAAAGAACTCAAGAATCTTCAATCGAAACCGAGTCACTCACGCCAGACTCGTTGTATTGCATAAGTAATATTTTTATGTAATAGAAAAGTCTCTAGTTGAATACTAATTAATTAACTATGATTTTTGTTTTGTTTCAATTTCTCATATACTGTACCAGCGTTTTTTGTGAACTTGCTTGGAGAAATATCCTTTCTTTATTTAGATACTATAGTTTATATTATTAATTTATAAGAAAATTTCAAAAAATAACTCTGCATAATCTTTAAATTGCACAAAATTCTTGCCTTAATTCAAGGATTTTTTTTTCAAAATGGCATTGTTCACGGAAATAATTAAACAGTTAGCACTCGTATATTTTCATTAAACTTTGAAGAAAGTAAGATTGCATATCAGTAATTCTTTTTTTTTGAAAATATGCATATCAGTAATTCAAAAGAAAAAAAAAGGGAGTAAGATTGCATAATTAGAAAACTTAGGCAAGAAGATCTCAATAAGCTCGAGCATACATATATATATATATATCAATTAGCTAGCAATATAATGAGGTGGTATTGGGGAACAATAAAAGATGCACATGACAATTTATGAAAAGTATTTTTCTCTTTAAGCTTTTTCCTTACTTTGTGGGAGCATGAGTTCAAGATATAATTCATCATAAAACCCTAGTTTTTTTTTTCAAAATATTTTTCTTATATTTGCAATACTATAGCTAGTTTTATTTTTTTTAGTTCTCGAGAATTTGTGTTTTCATCAAATTGAATAACTGAGGTTCTCTAATTAAGAAAAACTGAGGTTCTCAAATTCCCACATCACATTTTGTTTAAGAGCTTCAATATTAAACACAAATTTATAAATAAATAACAAATTTATAAATAAATAAATAGTACATGACTAAAATTATAAGTTATAACCTCTTGTTCTGGCATCGAATTTATTAAACAGATTGTAATTAATATGATTTAAGTGGCTAATGTACAAACAACCATACTTCATGGCTTTGTTCCAAAATTCTGTAGTCGTTTTAAGAAATATGATTGGACAACTCCTTAAAATGAGCATCATGCATGCTTGGAATCTCTTGCAATTACAAAGCATGTACAATCTTGTGAAGTAGCCAAAATATGGTTCTTGTTTTATGATTATTTTCAAGTAACATTTATACCAAAAAATTAAATGTGTGAACGACATATCATCATCACTAAAAAGGTGATAAATAAATAGTAATACGGTGATGAGAAGGCTCTTTTTTTATTCTTACGCAATCCAATAGTAAAATCAAATAAAAATTATAGTGTTCGTCCTCGAATTGCTTTTACTTTGTCCTTTATATATATGACGGAAGTATTAAACAAATATCGTTTAACACTTCCACGTCAAAAATGATTTTTTTCAACACCTATTATATAAGCAAGTAGAAAGTGAGGATAAATTTGGTGGGAATTATATCAAGCTGAATTTTCAAGTAAGTTCTTTAAATTGTGACTGTTACAGACTTTAGGCCCAATTTGTACATTAGGCCCAAATCTTAACAACCTAAATGACTAAGTACATACCATTAAATTAATTATGTATATTATATTAGTCTCTTATATTTTGTTTTATTATATCTTATCTTATTATAATCACACCTTTTTTATTATATATATATATATATAATAAAAATGTTCAGAGTAAAATAATGTGATTTAACTTGTTTTTTCCATAACTTGTTAGGTATTGAACAAAAAAGATGTTAATTCATTCTACTGCTATATATGTTCTTGAACACTTTTATAATGCTATATTATACATAAAGAAAAATTATTTGTATTGACTCCAAAAGAGGACTACTGTGTATTAACATATTTGTCATTCTTATTAGTTTTTCTAATTTGTTTTATCCTCTTAAAATTTTTTTAGTGCCATAATTTTCGATATGGGAGGAAACCAAGAAATAAACATAACAACTTCATTCAGAGCTATATTGTTCTCTAGGAGGGGTCGGTTTCTACAAATAGTAAGAAAAAAAATTAGTAATTAGATATCTATAATTCTGAAAACTATGATAAATTTAGAGGAAAAGAAACATTATTTGAATTGTGAAACTCATTACATCAAAAGTTCTAAATATCTAAATTTTGCAAAGAAGAGCCAAACTTAAAATAGCAAAATTAATTTTTAAAAGTAGGGCTTTTTTGCAATATATATATATATATATATAGGAGTTTTTCTCAATTTTTAAAAAAATATTTTAATCACATTTTTGCCACGTCATATGTACAACCAACATTTCATATCACCATTGGTTTCTCTCTCAACTGTCTGTTTTGAAATTATAACTAAAAATAGAAACATTTCTATTCCTTCTACTAAATAAAACTTTCATTTAACAGCCTGGATTGGTTCATCTTATGCTGTTTGACCTTGCCGCGTCAATGGAAATTATAATTAGTACCTTGTTGGTTTCTTTTTGTCATATTGTTTTGTTTGATTACAAAGAAAGAAAAAATCATAATTGAAGGCTGGATAAAATTTTGAATACGATGGAACCATCTAACCCTGCGACTCAAGCTGCCATAATTCAATTCGGTAAACCTCTCTAATTGATCCTTTTACTGTATTTTTTCTTATTTGAAGGAAAATAATGTCAAGTGGCCTTAGATTTATTTATATTTCAAATTACTGTGCAACAGGGTCCTGCAATTTTTTACAAGACATAAAATAGCTAATTTATAATTTGTTACTAGATAAAAGCCCGAGAAAAATAGTAAACTACAGTTGCTTTTGAGGTCCTCCTCTTGTGTATGCCTTCAGTGTTGAATATTCACTCATTTTATCCACAACTATAAAGGGGTCAGCAGAATGCCCACCAAGTTGCGCCACATTGATGCATCGACTTTTAGACATCATCTTCATTTGATCAAACCATGTTTTGCATTTGCTTTGTGGTTGGTTTGGAGTTCGACTCTAATTGCCCCATGTTAAATTTCACATTTGACACTCCTCTAATTAGTTGTGTATTGGTAGAAGAGGTGTAAAGCTACAATCATATTTCCTTGTCCATTTTGCCCCAGTATCCGGCTCCTCTAGCTCGTTTCTCGATTCATATACAATAGAAAAAGCCGCTTCTTTTCAGAGGGTTTCATGACAGTTTAGTATATGGTAATAAGCCCTCTATTCCGCGCTTGTGAATAACTCCGGTCTCATTACCACCGTGATTAAGTTTTGCAATCCGACATGAATATACACTCTTTATTTTCCCATCATCTTTTTTTTTTTTTTTTTGATAAATGATTTTCCCATCATCTTGATGACGGCAAAAGCCTTCATTAGCACCATTGCTTCTGCTTCCATTGGTGAGCCACAATTTACCTTTTCTGCCCCGTATTGGATGAGTTGACCATTCCTCGTGATGTAATAGCCCGCCACCCTGTTGTTGTGCCCACGACCCGTCCACCTTACATGTTGCAATTTCCTCATTTAATTATGTGATTCGGCATCTATTTGTTGGTGATGTGTAGTGTGGTCGTGGTTCCTTTTGGTTAAGATTGGGGTTGTTGGTTTGCGCTAGGTTGCACCGCTCGAGCTATGCAGGTTTGTGGGTCGAAAGACTTTCCTTGGAATACCTTCTCACATCTACCCATCCGTATTGTCCATAATAAAGATTGGAAGAGCGTGTATGATTTTCTATTAGATGTGCGCTGAAAATGACATGGCCACTTTTATGTCTGATGGTATGTTTTCAACTCGGATTTGCATCGGCGATGCGAACCATGTCATCTTTGACAAAGGACAGTGGAAGAATAAATGTGCGGCGTCTTCTATACGTTCTTCTTGGCATCTCGTGCAGAAGGGGCTTACGGCCTCTATTCGTTTATGCAGCTTTTCTGTTGTGGTTAACACATCTTGCAATAGTCTCCATATGAATGTCTTCACTCGCAGGGTCGTAAAGTTGTCCTTCCAAGTCTTCTGCCAGATCGGTTTAGGGTCATCCGGCTCCATTTGTATGGTTCTCTCTTGTTAATTTGTTGTATCTTTCCTTGACCGAAAATGAACCACTTGTTGTCGACATCCAAATTAATTTGTCGCTTGTTTGTCGAGATGGTCCGGCTACTGGACATTGCATTACTATGTTTAGAGATGCCACATATCCTAGTAAACTCATGACCATTTCCATACCCCAACTATCTTCATGCATGCAGTTTGTATTTCTATGTGTATTGCGCCCTCTCAAAGTTATATACAAGTGT
Source organism: Juncus inflexus (assembly GCA_024447665.1). Lineage (NCBI taxonomy): Eukaryota > Viridiplantae > Streptophyta > Magnoliopsida > Poales > Juncaceae > Juncus > Juncus inflexus. The sequence goes on from JAJHPC010000004.1 coordinate 8,129,205, forward strand.
AATCATTAGTGTATGAAATTTTCTATTTCTCGAACAAAACCCAGTCAAGTACCACCACTGTGAGCAACTGCAACCAACTATAGACTTAACAGCAATTTGCATAAATTATAATCTAGATATATTTCCACTAAAATACAAAAATTAATTTATTTTTAAAATTGTCAATAATAGGTTATATAATTAGCATTTTTGTCATTTGGGACATAATCTACTGTTCTATAGTATAATTTGGGATTTATGCATCTTTTTAATATTTTTTTAAACATCTTTTGAATCAGGATATCATTTAATGAACCTCTCGAGACAAATTGAAGCGAATTACGACCTAGAAAAAGGACTCATGAATTATGACGAAGATAATGTACCTATTCTACATGATCCAGAAGCAGATCGATCTGCAATCTTTTATCACCGACTACTTCAAGTAAATTTATATAATTCCTCATTTATTCTTCTCTTTGTGCATTATTTCTTTGGAATAACACTATTATGTATTATGTTTATAATTTTTATTTCTTTTGATAAAAATATTTTTTTAAGGTTGGATTTAGCTTTATGGCTATTATTGCTTACTACTTCATATATGCTATTGTGGAGGATAAGATGTCTTGGCATCAAGTATTGTGGGTGCGGATTATTGGTGGCCTAGACACTTCACTTTTTATAGCAATTGTTTTCCTTGAAAAAGATTTCATTTGGGGTACGCATAAAAGTATATATGACAAATGATCTGTATTTCGTTTTCTTTGTTGTACTTTGGAGAGTAATCTTTTTAAGTTGATAGTGATGGATGTTCAATATACAAATATATATTTCTTATGTAATTAGAGTTACATTTTGCTTATGTAACATATTCTTTTATTATTATAGTTTGAACATGTAAAGAACAGAGAAAATATCTTCCATTCTATGACATTATATAACATATTTCGTCAAAAAAAAGTAAAGAAAACCAAAAAAAAAATGTGATTGGCAATTTCAGCAGAATAGAATATGAGATTTTTCATTTCAAAATTTTCAGGGTGCAATGAAATTGAGAAACTACATTTGGGTATACATCCAACACATGTGTAAATGTGTAATGCAATTGTTTCGCAAATTTGTAACTTTTATGTAGGTTTGTACATGAAAAATTTATAGAAGAAGACGAGCATTTCGATCAGGAAATATTTAGCCTCGTTTTACTAACTTTTTTTTAACAAGAACATTAGCGCTGCAGGCAATAAAAGTTCATTTTATAGGGTTTTTAGCGGAATCTAAAAAGTAAGTGTTTTGGGTAAAAGGTCTAGATTTTAGAAAAGTTATTTTTTTTTTGGTTAAAAAAAAATCTAGATTCTAAAAAAGTTAGGGTGTTTTTTGTTAAAATATCTAGATCCTAGAAACGTTAGGATTTTGAAAGAGAAAATTTTCAAAAACCCCAGTTTCTGAATATTTTAAGAAACCCTTTCATTTTTCAGAATTTCTAAAATCACTCCTACAATGTGAATTGAATATTTTTTTTATCTTTTACCAGTGTTAACTTTATCACTCCGATGAAATAGCATGGCTAATGTTAGCACCAATAAAACCGAAGTTTTAGAGACAATTAGGATTCATGGATGCCTACGTATGATCAAGACGCATGAGGAAATGATCCAAAATCAAGAAAAAATTTAGTACTGTGAGATCACAAAGTTATTAATATGAGCAAGATGACTGAAGTCTCCCCTATAAGTACACGTACTCAAGATGAGAAGCTGCTATATATTGATTATATAGATAAACTTGGTTCGCTTATTCCGAGAGAATTAGATAATTCTCAGATCGCTTTCTTTGAGCTTTGAATGGTTCACAAGTTTCAGTAGGACAAGGCAATCACGAAATAGCATAAGATGGTCAACCAAAAATGCGAAATAGTACATGGAGATAAAAATTGTTATTGATGCCCTCATAATACAAAGGGAAAGGAGTCAAAAATATAGGCCGGGTGTAAGAGCTGCATCAAGAGTAAATGTAAAATGTTGCCTAAACCCAAGGAACCTGAGGGCCCGTTTGGATGAGGGTTAAGGAAGATATAAGACTTCTTAACCTTGCCAATTAAACACTCCACAAATTTTTAGGAATAAGGTGTAGTGGGTATAAAATTACAATCATTTTTGTTGGTATATATGATTATGCCTTCATTGGAATGCACGGATTTTCAAATCCTGCCGGCGATATACCACACTCACCACGGCTACTGTGGAAGCCGACTTCAAACGTTGGCAAGCTTGGATGAACCCTCCTTAGCCTAGCCTAGGATAGCTTTAGTTCTCTAGAATTAAATCCTCAGCCGACTTGTAACCTTTGAAGGATTGGGTAGGATTTTTTTTTGGATTATGAACGATGTAAATATTGTACAGTTTTTATTAATATATCCAAGCAGGCAATTGCCTACTCTTCAACAACAACAACAACAAAAAAAGATTATGCCTTCATTATTCCTCAATCTTTTTTATCATAATGCCCTTGTTTATTATATATTATTATTATTATTATTATTATTATTATTATTATTATTATTATTATTATTATTATTATTATTATTATTATTATTATTATTATTATTATTATTATTATTATTATTATTTAGTAATAAAATATTACTTTAAATAATTATAAAATAATTGTTATTTTATGATAATTTATAACATAAACAAATATTTCTTTATAATATTAATGCATGATTAATTACAATATAGTGTAAGTAATAATACTATTTATAAAATATAATTAAAGAATAAAATATTTAACTTTAAATAATATTAATAATTAAGTATATCTAAATTTAATTAAAAAATATTAAATAAATTCATATTATATTAATTCAATATAAAAATTAATATATATATAAAAAATTAATAAAAAATTTAATAATATATATAATAACTCTATATATTATTTTCACTATTTTCGTACAGATTGTTTACAAAAAAATGAATTATGTATACTTTTTTGTAATACATTGTTTATTAGCTATATACTAAAATACATAGGTAAAAAATTGTAAAATCTCAAGAAAAATAACATGAATATAGTAAACATTCATATTTGAATCCATGCAAAATCAAAAATATGTATTAACCAAGATAGTCATAATAGGAAATATCATGTAAATCCCTTGTTCAATTTTTTTTTCTTTTTTTTTAAAAAAAAAATTTAGCTACAAAATTGAAAATTATGCTGCTATATTATAAAATATCATTTCCGATAAAAACTGTTAAGCCTGAAAAGGAGCGAAGCACCCTCTCGTTAGTACGTTGTCAATAATATATTGGAAAGCCATATGTCACCACATAAGAAAACAGTACCATTAAAAAGAAATATATGAGGGATCTAAAATATTACACTGGAGATCTCCAGTCCACAAGGAGTTCTTACGAACATTGCAGGCTGTTAAGACCACCCCAATTCTTGCCTCAGGTAAATTAATAAATCACTGTTGATGATAAGCAATTACTTATTTTTTAAACTAATGAATGTTTGGATATATTATTACTGTTATTATTATTCAGGTGGTCGACCTGGCATCATCACTGGCAAAAGTTGCAGATGTGGACAAAAATTTGTGGGTGGAAAAAAGGCGCAATTGATTGATTTAAAGATGCAATTCAGTGCTTAGTAGTTACAATCTTCGAATTTGACCTTTTTATCAATTTGTTTGGCTTTACAACCATTCCAAGGTATCATTTCCAATACATCTCTAGGACAAGCTCGCACACGTTGAGTACACTCTATACAGCTATTACAAATTTTGATTGAATGTGACATTTGATCCCTAAATTATAGTTTTGAATATAAATATTTTTCGATCTGGTCAAATACTAAATAAATCCATTTTATTAAAAAATACGAGATGAAGCAGTCGTTTATAAAAAATTGAACAAACAATATAATTAAATATGTTTATAAAAAAGGCTAAAAGATTTTGAATTTCATCTCAGTAGCTATCGAATTTTAGATATTATGTTAGTTTATTCACCGATTGGCTATAATTACTTTATTTAAGATAATATAATATATTCAATGATGAATAATATTATTTAGTTCATATGAAATGATATAGTTAAATTCATAACTCATATTCCCAGCTTTCTTAAATTTCTATAGATTATTTCTATTATGTGAGCCTACTTAGCTCAGGGGTTAGAACATTGCATTTGTAATATTCAATTCTGATAGCCGGCTTTTTTCGATGAATTTTTCTATAATTGCTAATCTATCCGTTCAATTTACTTGCACCTCAACAAAATCAAAATAAATATATTAAAAAAAACAATGTTTGGAGTCTCTAGACTCATTATACATTTAAGAAAGTTTCAAATTTTGCTAAATAATCATGGAATAGTGAGGATTAAAGGGTCAGGTATCTATATTCAATGGTAGAAATGAAATAGTGGAATAGAGCAAATAAACCCTACTTTTTCCTTCTTTATTGACTCTATTATCCATTATTTCATTTCTACCATTGAATAGAGGTATCTGACTCTTTAATCCTCACTATTCCACTTATTATTTACTGAGATGCCGTTAATCCTCTTTAATCCTCACTATTCCACTTATTAAACCCTAAACCCTAAACCCTAAACCCTAAACAGATGCCGTGAGAGCTATCAAACACTACTTTATTCACTTTTCCAATCTTCCCACTATACCATCAAATCCTACTTTTTTAAATAGAGTGAATAAACCCTATTTTAATAATATAGTTGTTATTAACATTTACTAAGATGCCGCGAGAGCTCAAGTTACTACCAATGCGTAAAATTGGGCCTGCGAGGGGGTTAGGGGTGGATTGGATGAAGGTTGTGCCGTTGGAGAGGGAAGAAGGAGGGGTTGGTGGACGATGATGAGGGTTGGTATTTTGTTGTTTTCCTGTATTGTGCTGTGATGGATTTGAAGTGTGCCCCAGAACAAATCAAGCGAAGGGGAGGATTGTTATTTTTTTTTGGTGTGCTGACTCGGTAGAGTAAAATTGGAAATATTCCTTCTGAACTTACAAAACTGCCTGGCCTGGCTGAATTGTACGTTATAAATATTTATAATTATTTTTCATTTATGGTCATTTTATGAACCAAACTTCGCATATATATCGTAGAAAATGTAAGAACTTAGTCTGTTTTGGTTGGGAAATAGTCAGATTTTAGATCCTCATTTATTGATTTCATTAAATTTGGCCCCTCATTTTATTTTTGAGTCATGCTATCCTCTCTCCATTCATTAACTGATGATATGACAGTTAAATTTTGACACCGAGACATGAGGATATGATTCTAAAAAAATTAAAACAAATTAAAATTATCAAGAAAAATCTTAATTTGTATCCAAAATCAAACATAAACAAACGCAAATCCCGGTGTTAATAATTTTATACTTTTTTATTTATTTATTTATAAACAATTAAAATTTCGTTTTTTTCCCCACCACATCATTATGGCTAGCGTCAAAATTTAACCTCCACATCATCAGATCCGAAACCTGGTGCCAGATAATTTTTAACTTTTTTAAATTAATTTCCACACAAGTGAAACCAGATTTTTCCCCTTTTCGTTGGAATAAATAATTTTTTAAACGAACCGGCGGCGACTTCGGCTCGGACCAGAAGTTTTGCACGTCCAGTAACATGCCGGCGGGAAATATCACAAATGCCGTCACCTAAAAAAGAATCAAAAAATTAAAAATGATAAAAATAATAATGATAATAGGTAATATGGGAAATTTTTGAAAAACCCTCCATATTTTCTAGTATTTATGAAAAAAAAAACTCTTTTATCTTTGGGAATATTCAAGAAAACATGTACTTTAAATTTCCACATTATAAAAAGATGTCCTAATATTAACTTTCTATTTAGTCTAATGTTTAATTTTCCTAAAAAAATCCAACTCATTTTGAAATAATACAGAAATAATATATAAACACCTAATGTATTCCGAAATAATAGATAAATAAATATGCAAAAAACATTTTAAGTAGTATTTATCCGCATTTATGTATTATTTGAATATTTTTTAGGGAGTTTTTTTGGAACTAAAAGTTAAAGTTAGGATCTTAGCATTCCAAAAGTCAAGTGGTTTTATTTATTTATTATTATTAATTTTTTTTGGATAAACCTGATAAACTTAAAGGACCATGTCCCCCAAAAATAATAATAACAATATAACTATCATTAAATTCATCATCTCAGGTTGAGGCTCCACCATGAGCAGCACCAATCCCATTGCTTTTAAAATACTAAGGGCTTGCTTGGTTTGAGGGGAACTTAGGGGAAGGGAAGTTATGAGAATGAAGTAGGGAAAAGAAGAGTAAATGAGTCCCTTTCTCCTTGCTTGGTTTAGGTGAAGGGAAAGTTAAGTAAAATGCAGAGGAAATTTTAACTAAAATAAAAAAAGATTTAAAATAAATATATTTTTTGACAAAATTTTCTATATTTAGATATTCACAATTTTTAATATAACAAAAATATCATATTATTCCAACTTTTTTTTAATGTGATACTAACATCATCACACATATATATTGTAAAATTATTATTTTTCAATAAATTTTATGAAATATGCTAATTTTTTATTTCAAGAAAAACGTTTATTTTAAACATAATAATTTTAGTAATATGTTTCATACATTATCATTTAGAATATAGATGATAAAAAAATGTGAAATTATATTCAAATTTTAAAAGATAAAATATGCTAAATAAAGCTGAAAAAATAAAGTAAACAAACTTCATGTTATTCTCTCCATTTCATGCCACACTTGATATCTCAATTTCTCTTAATTTCTCTTGATTCCCTTTCTTTCCCCCAACTTACCTTCAAATAAAGCATGGTTAAATCTTTTCTTTTACTTACCTTCCCCCACTCTACCTCCAAACAAAGCAAAGCCTAAAAAGGGGTAATATCAAGTATACCCTCCCACTAACCCAAAATATCAGATTTACCCTTCCAAAATTGAAAATATCAAATTTACCCTCTCAAAGTTTCATTTGTATATCAAATTTCTCCAAAATTAACATTCCTGTTAAATTTAACAATTTGTGAAATTACGATCGTACCCTCTACCATTTCCAAGCTCGCTAGGTAACTGTGTTGATTTCTGCCTACGTCGCCTCTCAACTCTAGTTATGTGATTTTTCACTCGCCTCTCTTTTCCTCGCAATGCCTCTCTTCTCCTCTCCTCGCGTGAAGCTGATCGAGCCCTCTTCTCCTCTTATCGAGCCCCCTCACCCTCTGCAGTGGTTGTTTCATGTCCCTTCCTTTAGTTAGTCGAGTTAATTGATCTCCCTAATCTTCTCCGGTAAGCACTCTGATGTCTCCGTTTTATGTTAATTGAGATCAATCTCTTTTCGACTCAAAATTACTATATATATTTTAATTATTTTACCATAATTGTTAGAAATTTTGATATTTTTAATTGCCAAGATTGTACAAGATCTGATAATTGAGGAACACTTTTATATTGACATGATTTGACAATAGGAATTAGTTCCTTTAACCTCTTTTATTTGAAGAAAGTAGATTGGAATTAATAATTTGTTCTTCTTACCAGTCGAGCCGACACATGAATCTGTCAAACAAAGAAGGGCAGAGGGATCCACAGTAGGATGAGACTTAAGGAAAACGTCTCAAAATATCCCCTTTCTAGACTTGATCCACAATTTATACAATTTTTTCATGTTTATTTCTATATATTTCATTCGAGGAGACAACAGATTCTATTTTTTTTTTTTAAGTTTCAGAATGGTTATAAACCTGTAAGTGCTAAGCCACCAAGCGGACGGCTGATTCAAACTAACAATGGTTGCAATTCTAGCCCTAAAGTGAGAATTTCAGCACCTCAGGTGCTTTTTGAATAGTTTCCTTTACTACAATGTTGGTATCTATTTGTACCGAGGTTGTTTGATTGCTACAGAGGGTGTTCATTCTATAATGTGATGTTCTTTTTGTTTTAGGAGTTGTGCAAAGGGTATTACAGGGTGTTCAGCGTCCCTTTTTTTTGCTTCTTAAGAGTTGTATCGAGACTGTGTCGAGATTACGTTCAAGCTCTTCTGTTGTGTCCACTTTCAACTTGTTTTTTATGTTTTCTTCAATTTGTAAATAATTGTGTAAATATAATTTGGGAAGTGCATTATATGATTGTCCTGAGATGTGCCAATTTGTGCAAATTGACTAATTTTTTTCACATCTTTCCAGTTTTCATTCTTCAAAGAATTCAAAAATTGAGTTTAATTTTCATAACAAATAATGCATGCAAGTAACAAAATAGCATGATACACACCATGACTTAAATAACAAACCTAAATATTCTTTCATGACTTCATTTGTAATTAGAGGAACCAAAACTTTAGATAAGAAATATTATCTATTTTAGGGTTATATCAAGAGGGGAGAAAAGGAAAAAGAGGAGGGAAGGACTAGAAAAGAAAATGTGAGAAGAAAGGGAGAGTAAAAGAAGAAGACAAGATCAGCTCGTCTTGCTCTTGGGTTTTCTTCTTCACGAGGAAAGAGGCGTGGGTTTTAAATATCAATGGAAGAAAGACATGAAAAGAAATAGAGGGATATTTTGGTCCATTGTAATTCTTTTAATAACTTAAATAGTATTTAGAAAATTACCTGACGTATACGAAGGAGTGCGGTTCGTTCGAAAAATTCTCTAACAGTAACTTAACAGTTATGATAAATTTAATATTTTGAATGTTTTGGATGGGTAAAAATTTGATATATTTTTAACTTTTGAGAGGACAAATTTGATATTTGCAACTTTGGAAGGGTAATTTGATTTAACATTTTATTTTCAAAAAAACCCTAAGAATATTACTATCATTTATCGTTACTTATATATTATTTAAGTTAACGTTATGGGTTTTTGAATATTCCAAAGGTTAAGGGGTTTTTTTTATAATAAATTTGAGAAAATACCGTACTTTTTTTTGCAAATTACACTAATAATAACAACAATAAATATAGCAACAATAATCATCATCAAATTCAATTACCTCATGTAACAACAGAACAGAACCAACCCACCAACCACATCCATCTGAACCACGACCACCTGGCCTTCTGGGAAGTCCTCCAACATCTTGCCCAAACACAAGCAATAGCACTGCATCAGCAACGGCTCCCCACTCTGTCCCTGCTGCTGCACATCCTGAAGGAGTCGGAGGCAGATTTCCATTGAACTTGTTTGAAGACAGGCTTCTTGACCTTTTCTGTGGCCGTCGAGGATGACGGCGAGGACGAAGGCAGCCATAGCGCGTTGCTCGGGGTACGCGTCGGAGGCGTCTAAGAAGTGGATGAAGTAGGGTGGCCCATGTCTTTGACTAAGTCCACTTGGCACGACCGGCAAGGAAGAAAAGAATAAAAAAACAATAATTAAATATTAAGCTAATTCCTTGGCAATAGGCTAATAGAATAGTTTCGGTTTTGGTCATGTCCTTGACCGGGTCAACTTGACAGGACTGGCTGGAAAGAAATTGAGAATTAAGTATTAAGTTTATGGTAATAGAGACTTTTTTTTTGAAATGGACAAAAAAAATAAATTAATTAAAAAAATAACCTAGTTTTCAAATTATTTGTGAAAATAGACATTTCGCCCCATACCTGGGCGAAATTCAATTTCGCCCAGTACATGGGCGAAAATATGCATTTTCTTATTTTCCCATCCAGCGCAAAAAAAAAAATTAAAAAACCTATTTTCGCCCCACTCTGGGGCGAAAATTATAATTTTTCAATTTATTTATTTATTTTTTTGTCAAAATATCTTATTTAACCTCAGTTTAGGTAGAAAAATTAATTTTTTTCAACTTTCGCCCCATATCTGGGCGAAAAAAACTATTTTTACCTTATTAACAGCGATTAGCAGAGAAATGAGAAAAATATATATTTTCGCTCATGTTCTGGGCGAAATTAACTGATTTTCCCCCAGGTATGGGGCGAAATGTCTATTTTCACAAATAATTTGAAAACTAGGTTATTTTTTTAATTAATTTATTTTTTTTGTCCATTTCAAAAAAAAAAGTCTGGTAATAGGATGAAGAGTAGTATCGGTATCGGACATGTCATTGACCGGGTCAACGTGACAGGACTGCTCGGAAAAAAATAATAAATTAAATATGAAGGTAATTCTTTGGAAACAGACGAAAGAACAGTATCGATTTTGTGACATGTCTTTGACCAGGTTAATAGGTGTGACGTGTATTTGACCAGGTCAACTTGGCATGACTGGTTGGAAAGGAGTTTTTAAGAGTATTCCTTTTTTTCTTTTTTACTTTAGTAGTAATATGGTAAAGAGTAGTGTAGGTGTCGCATGTATTTGATCCAAGTCGACTGGGAACTACTGGTAGAAATGATTTGCTGATGGATTAAGTAATAATCTTTATTTTTTTATTTTATAATGAGATAATGAATAGGTGTATGTTGCCCAATGTTTTTGATGAGTGAGATGATAATTTGTTTCTTTTTTGTTATATGATAAGGAGGTGAATAGGTGAGACGTGTCTTTGACCACGTCAGCTTGACAAGAACACAACTGTTTGAGACAAATTTTGATGAGTTTAATTGTAATTTATTTGTTTTTAGACAAGGGAAATGACGACGGGTACCTTGACAAGGGCGAGGATTTTAGTCCAAATAAAAACGAGAATTTGCCGCAATTCCAGGGCAGTGGTTTGAAACAGTTTCAGGGAAAGCATTTCGTTCATTTCGCTTATGTACGGTATTTCAATTTACAAAAAGAGGTGAAAATTGATATGAAGTATTTCTAAGATTTTTTTGTTCTTATTTTTTCTGTAGCACAAAAATGTAATTGAACCAAAGTTGTAAATAACATTTAGCGATTTATAGCATTAAGATCATTTTTGTAGCGTATAACGTTTAGCGAACACTACAATGTATGATATAGCGGATGTTACTGTATGTAGCGGATGATATCATTAAGTATTATTTAGAGGAAATATATTCTTTTGTAAAAGGATAGTGATAGTTTGACTTATTTTTATTTAAAAAAAAATCGTAATTATACTTTTTCTTCATTAAATAAGTTCTTAATTCAAATATCTTATTTTTGTAACCCAAAAGATGATATTTAGAGTTAAAAAGATATAGTGTAAAAAAAGCTCACAGTGTGTAGTGTTTTGCCGTTAACTAGTAGCGTTTCGTGCTATGGCAAACCTATAATGTGTTATTTGCAACTATGAATTGAATAATAAAATTACATTGTTAGTAGTCCACTATGCATTTGTTACTGGAAAAATTAGATAATATACAATATATTGAAGTTAATGTGTTCCTTGATGTCTTTTATAGTCATATAATTTTATTTTCCTTTGAAACATTGAAAACATACAATAAAATTGTTTACATTTTTTATAATTTTAAAAGAAAAAGCAATTTAAGAGAAATATACAGAAAAGTGGCCCATTTTGTTATCCCTAAATTTCAAAATGTTCTTTATAAAAAATTGCAAAATGTAATTTACAATAAGTAGTTTTTGCAAAAAGTAAAAAATGGAACCTGATATGTATCTTCGACCTATTTGCTGTCAACACAGTTGGATTTCAGAAAGGTGTAACGGAATTACCAAAAGGTATTGTGAACATATAAAAATGAGATATGTAAATATAATAATGTATATTGTCATTGATTTGAAATTTTATCATATTAAAAAAACTAACTGATGGGCATATGAAAAGACATAATAGTTTCAATCATAGGTATAATTGACAGTCAAAAAGTATAAATATATTGTCGGCGGTGTTTAGGAGATGTTTAAGCAGGAGTTGGGAATATTTCTCCTAAAAAATTAAAGTTGTAGTGGTTCTTGAATTAAGGCAAGAATTTTGTGCAATTTAAAGATTATGCAGAGTTATTTTTTGCAATTTTCTTATAAATTAATAATATAAACTATAGTATCTAAATAAAGAAAGGCAGCCATAGCGCGTTGCTCGGGGTATGCGTCGGAGGCGTCTAAGAAGTGGATGAAGTAGAGGTGGCCCATGTCTTTGACTAAGTCCACTTGGCACGACTGGTAAGGAAGAAAAGAATAAAAAAAACAATAATTAAATATTAAGCTAATTCCTTGGCAATAGGCTAATAGAATAGTTTCGGTTTTGGTCATGTCCTTGCCGGGTCAACTTGACAGGACTGGCTGGAAAGAAATTGAGAATTAAGTATTAAGTTTATGGTAATAGGATGAAGAGTAGTATCGGTATTGGACATGTCATTGACCGGGTCAACAAGACACGACTGATCGGAAAAAAATAATAAATTAAATATGAAGGTAATTCTTTGGAAACAGACGAAAGAACAGTATCGATTTTGTGACATGTCTTTGACCAGGTTAATAGGTGTGACGTGTATTTGACCAGGTCAACTTGGCCTGACTTGTTGGAAAGGAGTTTTAAGAGTATTCTTTTTTTTCTTTTTTACTTTAGTAGTAATATGGTAAAGAGTAGTGTAGGTGTCGCATGTATTTGATCCAAGTCGACTGGGAACTACCGGTAGAAATGATTTCCTGATGGATTAAGTAATAATCTTTATTTTTTTATTTTATAATGAGATAATGAATAGGTGTATGTTGTCCAATGTTTTTGATGAGTGAGATGATAATTTGTTTCTTTTTTTGTTTTATGATAAGGAGGTCAATAGGTGAGACGTGTCTTTGACCACGTCAGCTTGACAAGAACACAACTGTTTGAGATAAATTTTGATGAGTTTAATTGTAATTTATTTGTTTTTAGACAAGGGAAATGACGAGGAGTACCTTGACAAGGACGAGGATTTTAGTCCAAAAAAAAACGAGAATTTGCCGCAATTCCAGGGCAGTGGTTTGAAGCAGTTTCAGAACATAAGGGAATACCCCAACAGACGAGGCCTGAAAAATCCATGCACACAATTAATAATAATAAATAAAATAAATTAAACTAACCAAATAATATAAATTAAATATAAAATGACCGGATCGACGGCCCAAGATCCCATGTCGAGAAACCTGCCTAGAAGCAACAATGCTCTGAATCTATGACTCTGACTAGGCAACACCTGAATCAAATACATTAAATTAATTACAGATTCATATTTTTCGAATCTCCCAAAGTAAATAAATAAATAATTAAATTATATACTTGAAGAATTATGAGCAACTGTTCAGGCGGTTTCTTATTTTCCGACCCATGGTCGAGCCAGACCTGAAAAGCCGTCAATTGCTCCATGAAAAAAGGACTTGGCTGTTATAAATAAATAAAAAATTCTATTAATTCAAAATATGATAAGTAAAATATGTACAACAATTGTGAGTTTTTTTTACCGGAAATTCGGAATTCGAGACTGCAATTAATTGAGGCAGCTTGGCGAGGCAGTTTTCTGCAGCCAAATCCCATGCATCCCTATAAGATTAAAAATTAAAAAATATAATAAATTGTTTACAAACCAATAAAATTCAATCATAGAAAACCCGACAAAATATGATAATTCACTTTTGGAAGGCTATACATACATAATCTTTTGAGGTTCCGTAAGAGGCCACATTAAAAAATAAAAAAATACATTATTTTGGAAACTATAAATTACAATCATATGAAAAGAAGTAACGCTAATAAATTTCATGTGTAACGGAATATCACAAACAACCCTATAAAATATCACAACTACCCCTACAAACCATAACATATATCACAAACAACCACATAAAACACAATATTTCACATTATTTACGAAATATTGATGAATTATTTAGAGGAAAAATAAAATGTAATAAGGCATCGAGATCCGTGTGAGATGATGTGAAAAATAGAGGGGATTTTTGGGTTATTTGGAGAGCAAACGGGGGAATTGATCGACAGATTATTTAGAGGAAAACATAAAATGCATTGAGATCCGTGCAAGATGACTTAAAAAAATAGGGTGAATTGATGTGAGTTAATCGTATTGGTCGTGCAGGGCTTTGCTTATGCTTTCGAGTGCCTTTGGTGGAACCATGGAGAAAGGATCTAGATTGAAATTTCATAAAAAAACACATAAAAAAATTAAATAAACGAAAGGCGAGTTTTTATATATAACCCTCTCACAAAAATTAAGCAAAATTACTGAAATAAAATGAAACAAAATAATACATTTACCTATCCAACACTCTTTTCTTGCCCAAGGCTATATTTAAATCGTCTCTCGTGGATCCACACTGCTATTCAGACAGAGTACAAGTGCAACACATCCAGTTTTCATCTGTTACCAAAAAAAGTTCATATTTTTAACATATATAAATGAAAATGGTTCAAATTTCACATTTTTAATAACTTAAATTAAAATTGGAGAAATTAAAAATAATGATAACTATTATAGAAATGGGCGAAATTAAGGCAAAGATAGAGAATTTATAGAAGGCGACATAAACTAAGTGAATGAAAACAAAAAATGGATTTGAAACACGAAATTCTATCCCTATTTCAAGCCACAAATACCTTAAAAGGGGCGGAAAAACACTATCTTTTGTACAAATTATTACATTCTGATAATAAATTTGAGAAAATACTTCAGTTTCAAAGTCCAAATCCAAACAAACAAAAAAAAACATCTCAAAATCTTTACCTCACAAACTATTGCTCGCCACAAGACCCAAAAAAAAAAATCTGGCAGAGCAATTCGATTCACTTACCCGATCCTTTGGCCGCCATTTGAAGGCCCAGATTGAATCTGATTCCCATCTTCAAACCCTTCATGCCTCGACTCAATCACCACAGTCTGAGGCGAGTACGCCATGCTGGTCTCCGGCCGTCTTCTACTCCGGCGATCGGCGGCGCCGGCGGCTCGGTCACCGTAACCACCGTCGGAGATGGCGACTGAGACAACCTCGACGCCAACCCATGCAAACCCTGACCCCAGAACGAAGGTGATTCCTAGATTAATGAAACCGACCCTAGAATGGTGGCTGGAGGCAGGTATAGAGGGAGAGAGAAGAGGAAGAGGAAGAGAGACCCTAGAATGGTGGCTGGAGGCAGGTATAGAGGGAGAGAGAAGAGGAAGAGGAAGCGCTCCCCCCCAAGTCCACCGTTTGTCACTCGTAAGGCCCACTTTTTTTTTCAAAAAAGAAAAGGAAATTTAGAGAAAAAGTAGCAAAAATAGAGATAAAAAAATATGAATGTTTCTAAAATAAATAACTAACATATACAATACAATCTATAATTTAGTATATTATATTGTGAAATCATTTTAAATTTACGTACGTAGCCATGTCGAATTGATTACCAATTCTAATATATTCCCGTTATGTATTATGTAACTGCTCCATTCAATGAATATTGACAGAGGTAAATTAGTTCGCAGATAGTATTAAGCTCCATTAGAATGTCAGGGATTTGAGATTTTGTGATACCTCTTCCCTCATTATTCATAAGACCCAATCCAAAAAAAGACTACTTGCTAAAATATTTCTAGCAAATCAACCTTGGCGCATGTACTGGGAAGAAGATAAAAATTATAATAAACAATATATGATAACTAATAATTTCCAACCACCAAAACTACTAAATTTTATTTACAGAAATAACAAATAAACAATTGAATAGTACTAGTTAGAAATATCATAACATTAGTTACTCAAATAATCAGCAGACCATCACATGACATTTATTCACATTAAGTACATCCCTGCATTTAGACCTTTTATGTTACTCAAATAGGTGCAAAACACTGCTCACATTATTAACATTATTACATTCCAAAACCAACACTACTAAACATTTTTTGCTTCATTCACATTTGTACATTCCAAAACCAAAATTCTTGTGGTATGTCAATTGCCAACTCGAACTTTTTTTCCTGAAAAAAAAATGAAAATATGAACTTGTTGATACTAATGTAACACAAATATAATATACATAATATAAAATTAAATATAAGATGTTACGTGTAACGAGGACGAGGATGAAGTAAAAGACGCCCCGATTCTTCCATCACTGTCACAGCTTGATTTCTGCAAAAACAAAAGTATAAATAATTTGTAAAGAACTGGCAAAATTCTGTCCCAACCCAACCCACCAAAACCCGACCCATGTCGTTGACAAGTCAATGACACGAAACACAACCCGAACAGCCCAAATTACCCGGAACCCGAAATAACCGAGACCCGAACCCAAAGAGTGTGTGTGTGTGTGTATTACCTCCGATGATGTTCCAGCAGAATCTTTGGTTCTCTCCACAATGTACCAGCTTGTTCCTGCAAAACATATTAAAAACATTTCAATCATATATACATAATATATATATATATATATATATATATATATATATATATATATAAAGTTCAAAACTATACCTTTATAGAAACATGACAGAAGAATAATCCTATTGCTAATGCAAAAACTGCTAGCGAACACACCCCAAACACCCAATTACTCCCATTTATATTTTCATTCATTGAATACTGAATAAAACAGAAGTTCTGGATCACGGCACATCCGGCCAGAATTATCGATGTTGTTCCAATAAATGTGCTTTGCGTTCCATTGCTTACTAAATTGTCAATCGCATTGTAGGTCACCATTTGTCCGAATACAAGGAATCCTTTATGTACAGCGGACAAGGCATTATTCATCCTCGCTATGTACATTATTTCTGTCGATAAAACGGGAACCAAGGCGGGAATAAGTATCCACTGTCCTCTTGTAGCTATTTCCTACGAGACAAAAAAATCAATGGTTAGGATTTCACATTAAAGTCGTCCTCAATTTTCAGGGTTATGTATGATAATTTTTTTGTTTTTTTTTTGTAAGCAAATCTGGATTTATCTTAATTGCTAGTATACTGTGTTTTTTTGTTTGGGCTTCCAGAAACTTCCAGCTTGTTCTACTGATGAAAGGACTAGATGGAACCTATACAAGTTGGGCTTAGCACTAATTTATGTATATGTATATATGTAGGTATGTATGCATGTAATTTGTACAAAAGCCCTTGACTTGTACCTAAATTGCAAAAAAGCCCCTGAATTCTTAGGGAATTAACACAAGCCCCTAAGAATAGAGGCTATTTTTGCAATTTAGGTAAACTCCTCCACAAATATTCCCCAAAACAAGAGACCAAAAGGCAAAAAACAAAAAAATTATACGAACCTCTTGCGACACATCTACATTCTCCGCCCTTGAGAAGGTGCAGCAACTCCATCGACCAATTAGGGCGGCACATGCGCCAAAACGCTGGAATTAAATTGATTAATTAATTAATTGATTTTCAATTAAGTTATTTTAAATAAGTAAAATAGAAATGAGATGGGAAAGAATATCATGCCTTTATAAAGTAGAATTTAATCAGAGCGAGAAGAAGAAATGAGAGGACGAAAATCATGGAGAGGAAATAACATCCTAATTCCATAAGATTCACAATGAAAACAAAAAATGCGATTAAAATGTTCATGGCCAAAAAGAACTGAATCGACCCTTTCACAATGTTTTCATTTCTATATCGAATTGAAGTAGCATGCGCGATAGCCGTGAGAATAAAAGCAGATACTAAGACTAATAAAATGAAAACAACATTGTTAAGAACATGATTGTTTAGGAGAGCGGACGACAAGTGGTAGAGGGTAACAATGACGAAGAATGAAGTGGACAACAGAGCAAAAAAGTTTTCGACCTTGAATTCATTTCTACTCTCTAATATTGGCACATGGACAGATGGATCTGCCATTGGAGGAGAAGAAGAAGAAAAGGAAGAAGAAGAAGAAGAAGAAGAAGAAGAAGAAGATGATGATGATGATGATGATGATGATGATGATGAAGAAGAAGAAGAAGAAGAAGAAGAAGAAGAAGAAGAAGAAGAAGAAGAAGAAGAAGAAGAAGATGATGATGATGATGATGATGATGAAGAAGAAGAAGAAGAAGAAGAAGAAGAAGAAGAAGAAGATGATGATGATGATGATGATGATGAAGAAGAAGAAGAAGAAGAAGAAGAAGAAGAAGAAGAAGAAGAAGAAGAAGAAGAAGAAGGCGGAAGAAGAAGAAATATTGCATATTTAGCAAAATATAGACAATCCGCTAAAAATAGTCTATGTACGAGTTGGAATAAAGAGAAAAAAAAGGCCAAAATTACCTGGAGAAAAAATGAAAAGGCCGGACTACGACCACATCCGATCACTTCTTCCTTCGCCTCGAATCTTTATTTCTTCATGGCCCGACGCCTGTGCCGGAGTGGGCGGTAGGTTTTACTGCGCGCTGGGGAAGGACGAAGAGAGAGGCGGGTTTAGGGTTAGGGTTTTCGCAGAGGTTGAGGAGAAGAAGAGAGTAAGAGGGGGCGGGATTTTCGGATTGGAGGCTTTTTTAGGGTTTCAGGGGTTGAAGAGAAGAGTGAGAGGGGTTTAGGGTTTAGGGTTTAGGGTTTGAGTCATTTTATTAAAATAGAACTAATAGGAGATGCTAGAGATCAGCGAAATATTATATTTGAGTCCATTTTATTAAAATAGAACTAATAGGAGATGCTAGAGATCAGGGCTTCAATTTAACATGTTAATTTTAAGATTTTTCAAAGAAATTCCAAGTTCACTTTTCACATTGAAAATTTTAGAGGGGTGATATATTGAATTTTAATTTTTCAGATCTCATTTCTATTTTTTTTTTTTTTTGTTTTTAGATGCTAATTAGTTTAATTTGATCAGCTTTTTCTAGTATGAAAGGACTAATTTGTAATTTGAGTTACTTTATCCCTTTTTTGTATAATGAGTGTGTAACATTATAAACTTTTTGGACTATTTTTCAATTAGAAGTTTTTTAAGGACTAATTTTAATTTGTTTCAGATTCATTCACTTACTCAAAATAAATTATTTTTTGGAATTATTAAGAAAAAAATCTCAATTAAAATTATCTTAATTGATGTCTGTAATGTATCAATTTGAAGTAATAATAAAAGGCACAAAATTCCAGAATTAAATTTAATATGACTAGATCTATAGTAGACAAAATATTTTTTTGCCCTCTCAAAAGTTTAGCTAAACTCATATGTGCAGTAATTAAACAATACCAAAACCAAGGTCAGCTTAAAAAAAAAAAAAAAAAAAAGGCCCAAATATGTCAATAAATCAAGATAAACTAGCAAGAAAAGAATCTAGAAGAACCGGACGCCTCCAGTGTTTTATTTTGTGAACTGAATAAATGTTGAGCGTTCAAATCCGACCGTCCATTTTAGATCCAACGTCTATCCTTCTCCCACGTGAATAAAGCTCGCCAAAACAGAGACCGGGTATTCACAGATCTATATTTATAGGGGCAGAGCATGAAGTTTGATAAAAGATGCTTGTGCTGTGTTAATTCGGGCTCAGTGAACATCATTTTTTTAATTGATTGAGCACATCATCCACATTGCCAGATCGAACAATACAGTTTAATTGATGACGTGGTTTCGTCAAGGAAATAAAAATAATGAAAATATATGATAATTAGAGTACCTCATCCTCTTCGGTATGGTAAAATCTGTATATTGTTTCGAATGGAAAAAGTTGGATGTTCTGATGTATAATTTTTACCTTAAGAAAAGATTAAACAAAAAAAATTAAAATTAAAATTTTGAATATTTTAACTGTTTAATGATAATGCATCGTAAGAGAGTTTACAAAAAAATTAAATTTTTAATTAGCAGTTTTTTTTCTTATGTAAAGTTAATGATCAGACTGTACGACTTTCTCATTAATAAATATACTTCATTAAAAAAAACAAAATTGAATGTTTGCTCGAGATTAAAAATTTTAATTTTATAAAGTTTTTGTTATACTATAAAGATCTAATTGTTCGCCAAGAGCCCTAATAAATATTGAGCCGATCTTGATTGTAATTTGAAACTTATTTCTTAAATTTTATAAAAGTTAAGGCAAGGCATGTGTCGCCGTGAGTCAACACTGATCCACGTATAGTTTGATAAGAATCAAATTTCCAACAGTGTTGAATAATGAAATCTGAAGGTGGAGGTTAATGGCGATGAAAATTGGCTATAGTGAAAGATACTGAAAGCTAGATTACACGGATACTTAAAAAAAAACCGTATCGGATATCGTATCCGTGCAACATAGCTGAAAACAAAAGAGATCCAGTTTTGTCATGAATAAGCAAATAATTGGAAAATTTCTTTAGAGATCAAGGAAGACAATCTTCCAATTTGCTATTCAACTCTTTTGTTCTTTGGCAAAATTGATTTATTAAATAATAACATGACTGATGATTCTTGTCTTGTTTATGAGGATTTAGCTATTTTTAATGAGTTCAGTAAAAAAAGTGATTTTTGAAATTTTTTACTGAATTCATTTTTTGTTGAGAATTTTAAAATTTAGGAGTGTTTTCAAAGTATGTGGGGGTCGGACTGTTTTTTTTTTTTTTTACATTGACAAAGCAAGTAAAATACAAACAATGCCCCCTCAATATTTTGGAACTCGGGCCCTGGCCTTATGATTATGTGGATCGGGCTTTTTTTCATATCCTTAGAAAATACTTTCTGTGTGCTTCAACTACTAAAAGCATGGAAATGTTATTACTCTTTTCCTCTTATATATACCTTCTTCTTTAGTAATATATAAATGTTATTTTGCATTTTATTACATAGTAAAGAGAATCAGCCGTCTTTTTTCAACTTTAAGATATTGGTGGAAACTAAGATGTATATGCATGCAACGTGGATGATTGCTTGTAACTTGTAAGGTGAGAAATAGGACATTACTATTTTTTTAGTAAAAATATTACCATTTTTTTGTTGTCTTATTTCTTTTTGTTGTGAGAGGTGTTGTATTTCAAAATAAAATCTCATGCATTGTTTTACAATATTGTAGATTATAGTCCATGCAGCAGAACAGACTGAACGATTATATATATGATAACATCGGACCATAAAAATCCAGATTATATATTTAAGAAGAAGACTGTAGTCAACCTATTTTGTCTTCGATGAGAGAGCTCCAAAGTTTATCATAAATTCACCGGTGAGAATCAATATAATGAACAAAAACGAAAATTCGGCAACAATAATGATTACAATAATTAGAACTATTAAGATACTTTGAGAATAACATGCAAATATGACAAGATGGGCGAATGCTCTTTTTAAATTGACAATAGTTGAAAAAATAAACAACTACAACTAAAATAAAATCAACTTCAAAAATCTATGAAATGAAAATAATGATACCCCAATTACCTTTGATAATGGGGCTTCATTATTATATTTATATGTTGAGAAAAAAGTACTTATCAGTAATGCAATGACTTATAATTTTTTTATGCCAATATGTAACTAAAGAAATGTTAACATTTACTAAAATTGTACTTGTTTTGTAAATTTTAATTATTTTGGTTGCTTAATTTTTTCTTGCATAAAAAGCTATAAAAGGTTGAAGAACGGTTACACGTGGATGTAATGTTGGCTTGGAGAGACACTTGTCTTGACTTCGTTCGTCAGACGAAAATGAACTATTTATTCATCAGGTGGATAACAAAAAAGAGGGCGTAGAACTCTTAAATGCAGAATAAGAAAGCCGAAAATTACCAGAATGAATTTAGTTAAAAGTATAGTAAAACGAAAACACAATTCGCACATGAATTGCTTGTCTAAATTGAAAATGTAGTGACTAAAGCAAGAAAATGGTTCATCTAAAGCAACAAAAAAAAATTAGAACAATTAAATTTAATTAAATAAAGAATGTAGATTTTTTCTCAAAATGTTGTCTAAATTGACGTGTGCAATAATTAAACAAGACTGATATATGGTTTCATAATGAAACTAGTTCAAATCCCAGTAAACAAAAATAAAAAATTTGTTTCTCAAAAGTTGTATAACTTAGCCTAGTAATTAAACAAGACAAATTTCAGTTTAAAGCAATAAAAAAACCAAATTGTCACAGCTAAAGTTACTCTCAACTAAAATTCTACTAAAACAAAAAAAATACATATTTCCTCTCAAAAAGTTACCAAAAATTGATATTGATATATGTACTAAATAAACAAGACCCACAGGAGGGTCAACTTAAAGTAATAAAAAAGTCCCAAATATGTCAATAAATCAACTTATACTACTAAATAAATATCAGAAAAGATTTCCAGTTGTACACATGCTGAATGAATGCTGAGCTGTCTGCAACTAACTTTGAGTGCTGTCAGACACTTCTCCATTTGCCCTTCAAATCTCACCGTCCATTCCAAATCCAACGCCTCTCCTTCACCCACGTTATCAACCCTGTCCAAAACAGAGACCCAGTATTGCCAAATACATATTTCATACGGACAGAGCGTTGGTCGGAATAAACATGGCTGTGCTGTGTTAATTATGGCTCTGCCAATATCACTTCTTTTAGCGGGACGCGGTCCACCGTCCATTTAAAATCCGACGGCTCTCCTTCGCCCAGTGATTAAACCTCTCCGAAACAGAACCCATTTACTTACCCACAGGTCTGTAATTTATACAGACGGAATAATTGCGCGAGCGAACATTGCCTTGCTGTCTTAATTATGGCGCTGTGAATACCGTAACTCTGAGTGGGACGCGGTGAGGCGTGGACAGAGATCGGACGGCCAGGATTGATTGTTAGAATATTAAAATGAAGCGTGGGAAATGAGTGGGGTGAATGGACATGGCGGCTCTCTGAAGAGCAATTTTGGCTCAATACCCTCTCAATTTGGAATTGTTTATTTGAAACCCCCCTTATTTTTTGTAATGAATGTTGCAACCCCCTTTTTTTTAAGAGAAATTATCCAGAATGTTCAGAAGCGTCCGCCATATAGTTTTAGTTGTACATATATATTTACACTTGAATATATCTTTTTGTAAATTTACTATAATTTTTGTGTTTACAAAAATAGTTTTTAATGAAAAGAATACGTGATTTGTTTCAAACCCTCCTTTTTTTTTTAATGAAAGGGTACATGATTTATTTCAAACCCTTACTTAGTAATTTTTTTTAAGTGTAAACCCTTGCTTAGTATTATTTTATTGGATATGCTCGAGAATTTAAAACATGCACAATATTTTTCTTTGGAGTTCGATGCATGTTTTTTTGTTTTTAATTCGAGTACTTATTTGTTTGCTGGATATATATCATTGATTTGTCAATAACGGAATAATTAATTATAGCAATATATTATATGGAAGAAGGTATTAATGATGATGTATTAAGCATTTTTATTTCTTAATTCGGTAATAACTCTTAGATCTCGTTGTAAAAGTATAGAATTATTTTTTCTACGTATGTAACATTGATCTTAATGGTATTCGAAGAATCAATTATCAACAAATATTTTATTTTGAAAGAAGACGTTTATAATTTTTTCTTTGCTTTCATCTTCTCTCTATTAAGAAAGCAATATATTGAAGCAATAGAATCAATGACTCATATATTTTTTAATGTTTGACATGAATTTTTACCTTATTTTAATGCATGAACATCAATAATGTCGACGACACCCCTATATTTTATTGTTTGACTTTGGTTTTTTCTTTTCTATGTGCAATTTTTTTAATTATTTTGAATTTGACTTTGAAAATCTTAAATTTAATTATCAAATTTACATGTCTATAAGAAATGTAATTTCTCTCAATATAGACATGTTTAAAATGACAAAAATGATTTATTTTTTTATATACGATAAAAATTAAACTAAATGTAGATCAAGTATTTAAATTATAAATAATGAATTCACTCGTCATCCCTATAAAAATTGAAATTACCATGAGAAAACTCTATTATTAATAGACTGTCCAAAAAATGTATTAAATATTGATGCCATAATATATATTTAAAATATATTAGATCCGCCTATTAGTTTAAAAAACACAAAATATTTAAACTCAAATTATATATCGCACAGAATAATACACTTTAATCATTAATTATGCATAACATTCACAAAAAATAATAATGACGGATTATTACCATATAGTTTCTATTAAGCTCAATCACTCCGAAAAGAAAAGAAAAGAAAAAAACTTCATTCCATTTCCAATTACTTTTTCCAAATTAAACACGTTGATTAGAATTTCAGATTTGGAAGGGCATTTCCGCAAAATGGCCATTCTTAATTCAATACAGAGAAGAAAGAGGGCGAACAAATCGGTTGAATTCAATTCAATACAACATTAATAAAACTCTTTTCTTTCTTTTCATTTCTCAAAAACATTCATATTTTTTTTTATCTCTATTTTTGCAACTTTTGCTCTCTTATTTCATCTCTCTCTCTCTCTCTCTCTCTCTCTGCCCGCCTCCATTCTAGGGTTTCTCAACCTATCTAGGGTTTCATCAATCTCCGCTAGGGTTTCATCAATCTCCGATTTCACTGTTCAGCCTAGGATTTCAGGGTTCAATTGACCTTCGTTCTGGGTTCAGATTTTGCATGGGTTAGCGTTAAATGGCATTGGGAGATCTGATGGCGTCGAGGTTGTCTCAGTCGCCGTCGCCGGCGGTGGTGACGGTGGCAGAGCCGCCGGCGGCGGTGATCGCTGCGGGCGAAGATGAGCTGGAGACCAGCATGGCGTACTTGCCCCATACTGTGGTGATTTGTGAGTCGAGACATGAAGGGTTTGAGGACGGGAATCAGATTCAATCTGGGCCATCAGATGGCGGGTTCGTCTCCAAATGGCGGCCGAAGGATCGGGTGAGTGAATTGAATTGGTTTGCCAGATTTGTTTTTGGTCGTTTTATTTGTGGGTTTGTGGCGAATGATGGTTTGCGAGGAAATGGTTTTGGGAAATTGGAGTTTTTTGTTTGTTTGGATTTGGAAGCATAAATGGTACTTTAGAACTTAAATATTTGGTCGAATTTATGGGAAAATGTAATAATTTGTGCAAAAGATGGTGTTTTTCGCCCCTTTGAGACATTTGTGGATGGGAAATATAGGTTCAATTTTGTTTTTCAAATCCATTTTTCGTTTTCATTCACTTAGTTTGTACCGCTCTTCTATAAATTCTCTATCTTTGACTTGATTGGCCCATTAAGTAATAATTATCATAATTTTAAATTTGCCCAGTTTTAATTTAAGGCTGTTCCAAAACTCAGGATATGATTTGTTTATATCCATGTTAAAAACGACTAAACTGTTGTCATTCAGTACTAAAAATGTGAAATTTGAACAATTTTCATTTATTTATGTTAAAACATAAACTTTTGTTTGTAACAGATGAAAACTGGATGTGTTGCACTCGTACTGTGTCTAAATATCAGTGTGGATCCACCAGACGTGATCAAAATATCGCCTTGCGCTCGAAAGGAATGTTGGATAGGTAATTTATTATTTAATTTCAGCATTTTTTTCACTTTGGTGAGAAGTTTTTATATATAAAAGCTCGCTTTATATTTATTTTATTTTTTACGTATTTTCTATGTTTTTCGAATCTAGATCCTTTCGCCATGGCTCCACCGAAGGCGCTCGACAGCATTGGCAAGGCCTTGCACGAACAATACGAACGATGGCAACCCAAGGTAAACAAAACACCCTCGCACGGATCTCGATGCATTTCATTTTCCCACATCATCACACGTCACGAATCTCGATGCATATCCTTAATTTTATCCGGGGAAATTTCATATTTACCCTTGTAAAAGTGTAAATTTCAAATCTACCCTCCCAAAACTCAAAATATATCATTTCTATCCATACAATATTCCGAAGGGTAAATATCATACATTTTGAATTTTGAAAGGGTAAATTTGATATTATAAGATGTTGGCAAGGTAAATTTTGATGTTATATTTCCAGAGGCAAAAATATGATATTTTGAAGTTCTGGAAGGGTTAATAATGAATATGAAACCCCTCCTTTAACATTTCTTCTTACTGTCCAGGCTCGATACAAGCTGCAGCTAGACCCGACAGTCGACGAAATAAAAAAGCTCTGCGCGACCTGCCGTAAGTACGCCCGGTCCGAGCGCGTGTTATTCCACTACAACGGGCACGGGGTTCCGAAGCCGACGGCCAACGGCGAGGTCT
The DNA here is from genome assembly GCA_024447665.1 of Juncus inflexus. Lineage (NCBI taxonomy): Eukaryota > Viridiplantae > Streptophyta > Magnoliopsida > Poales > Juncaceae > Juncus > Juncus inflexus. The sequence goes on from JAJHPC010000004.1 coordinate 8,155,157, forward strand.
GGGTCTTCAACAAGAGTTATACTCAGTATATTCCGTTGCCGATTACGGATCTCGATTCGTGGCTCAAGACGCCCTCGATTTATGTTTTCGACTGTTCTGCTGCCGGGTTGATTTTGAATGCCTTCATTGAGGTTGGTTTGCTTTTCTTTTTCTTTTTTTTTGGAAGCCCCTTTGTTGTTGAAAATTGCAAAAAGCCCCCCCTCTATTCTTAGGGAATTCAGACATGCCCCTTTGTTGTTGAAAATTGCATACGTACACGTATACATACATGCGTAGATATGCACATATACGTAAATTAGTCCAGCGGGAGAGCAGTGCAACACATGAATCGGCTGCGTCTTCAGCCAACCATCCAAATCCGTGATCAGCAACGGGATTTATTGCGTGTAGTACTAAAAACGTGGCGCAAGTACGCCAGAACAGAACTGGTTATTGTTTTTGAGTTTCTGTTGGTTGTTGTTTTTGTTGGAAGTTTGCCGCAAGTTCCCTGAGTTGTTGAAAATTGCAAAATATCGGTTTTATTGTTAGAAAATTCAATATTTAGTCACTGCAATTATTAGCTCATTAAATATTTCTGATTTATAAGTTATGTTGAGAATGGAGGAGCCTTTTGCAATTTTGGATAATGGAGAATTTAGTGATAAGTTTGGGTTTTCTTCAAATTTTGCTAGTTTGTTGAAATATTATATTTTTATTCCCTGTGTTAATGAAAATTGCAAAAAAGCCCCTCTATTCTTAAGGAGTTCAAAATTTAGTCCGTAAATTGAGGCTGACTTTTTTTTAGTTTTTGTTGTTGTGGGAAATTTGCTGAAAGGCTCCTGCGTTGTTGAAAATTGCAAAAAGACACATGCATCATTGCTAAAAAAACTCTATTATTAGGAAATTTAATATCAAGTTCCTACCGTTTTAACTTATTAACTCATTCTGATAACAATTTTCCATTATAACCAAATTTTTTCTAACCCGTCTAAATTATAAATTCCTTGAGAATGGAGGGCCTTTTGCAATTTTCGATAACACAGTTTTTTTTTTTTTTTTGCAATTTAGGGATACTGCTGTTTTTTTTATTTTGCAAATTTCGCTAGTGTTTGTTTATTTGTGCCTTAAATAACATTTATTTACTTCTTTTGGAATTTTACAGAGATTAGGGTTAGATAGTAGCTCGAGTTCCACAAGTTCCCCAAAGGACTGTATAATACTGGCGGCTTGTGAGGCCAACGAGACGCTTCCTCAGAGTGCCGAGTTTCCAGCTGATGTTTTTACCGCTTGTCTAACTACACCCATTAAAATGGCCTTACACTGGTTGGTTGTGTTTATTATTATTTATAATATTATATTATGCTATTTGTTTGTTTAATATTTGGGATTTTCCAAAAACCGCCTGTAAGCCCACTGTGTATTTTCTGATATTTGTGAGAAAGTAAAAGCCTCCTATCTTTTGGAACGTTGAAAAAACTTCCTTTAAAGTTTAAAGCTTACATTTTTTTAAAACCAAGTTGACTTTTAAAATAGTCAAAATCTCTGTAATATTAACCTTTTATATTCCAAACCCCCTTAATTTTACTGTATTATTTTCAAAGTCCCCCTTAACTCACTTGTTTTTCAAAAACAAACTGAAGGGTTTTTTGAGAACCTCAAAAGTCAAGAGGGTTTTTGACGTTAATAATATCTTTTTTTAATGTTTTTCTTTAAAATTTAGGTTTTGCGGGCGATCATTACTCAGAGATTCGTTGGACCACTCTCTGATCGACAGAATTCCCGGCCGGCAAAATGACCGAAAAACCCTTCTGGGCGAACTGAACTGGATTTTCACTGCGATTACTGACACTATAGCCTGGAATGTTCTTCCTCACGGTAAATACACATTAAACCTTCTTTAATTTCTGAAGGGTGTTTTTGTTATTATCTGATTCATGAGGTGAGGGGTTTTATGAAAATGCGTGGTAGTACGTATTTCTTAGGGGTGAATTTCATATTTGCCCTTCCAAAACATCAAAATGATCATATTTACCCCTCTATGTACACAAATATCTAATTTGCCCTTCTAAAATCTTATATATATCATATTTACATCTATCCCCATCAAACCACAAATACCAAACCTACCCTTATATATCAAACATTTTCGGATGGGCAAATACATAATCCCCCATACATATCAAACACACCTTTTATTAATTAACCAACTAACGAGGGTGTTTTGTGCAAATGTGTGCAGAGCTGTTTCAGCGGCTGTTCAGGCAGGACTTGCTGGTGGCGAGTCTGTTCAGGAACTTTTTATTGGCCGAGAGGATTATGAGGGCTGCTAACTGCTCCCCCGTTTCGTACCCGGTTTTGCCCCCCACACATCAGCATCACATGTGGTGAGTTTTTGAAATTTAGGGTTTAGGGCTTATAAGGTAGAATTTTCAATTTTGCAAACGTGAAATGTCGTAATTTATAGGGTTGCTTGTGATATTTTGAGATTTTGAAGGGTTGTTACATGTGAAATTGGCCGTAATTTTGATTAACCTTGCTCATTTCCATATGATTGTAATTTATAGTTGTGGAAATAATATAATATTTTTTAATGTGGCCTCTTATGGAACCTCAAAATATCTAACCCCCCAAAAGTGAAATATCGTATTTTGTAGGGGTTTTATGATACTTCTTAGCTTTTATCGGGGTATTTGCGATATTTTGAGAATTTAGAGGGGTACATGAGCATTTGCCCCTGCTTTTAATTAATATTATGCTTTTTCATATAAAATAATTTATTATATTTTTAACATTTTTAATCATTTATAGGGATGCATGGGATATGGCTGCCGAAAACTGCCTCGCCAAGCTGCCACAATTAATTGCAGACCCAAATTCTGAATTTCAGGTTAAAAAATTTCAAAATTTCGGTACCTAACTTTCTTATTTCATATTTAGAATTTTCATAAATTCCTTCTTTTATTTATTTATTTATTAATAAAATAGCCAAGTCCTTTTTTCACGGAGCAATTGACGGCTTTTGAGGTGTGGCTCGACCATGGGTCGGAAAACAAGAAGCCTCCTGAGCAGTTGCCTATAGTTCTTCAAGTAAATAATTTAATAATTTATTTATTTATTTACTTTGGGAGATTAGGAAAATATGAATTTTAATTAATTACATGTATTTGATACAGGTGTTGCTTAGTCAGAGTCATAGGTTTAGGGCGTTGGTGCTTCTAGGCAGATTTCTTGATATGGGATCTTGGGCTGTCGATCTGGTTTGTTAAATATTTAAATTTTATTAATTCATTTATTTATTTATTTTGTTTATTTATTTATTAGTATTCATTGTGTGCATGAAATTTTCAGGCCTTATCTGTGGGAATATTCCCTTATGTTCTGAAACTGCTTCAAACAACTGCTCTGGAGTTGCGACAAATTCTCGTTTTTATTTGGACCAAAATCCTCGCTCTCGACAAGGTACTTTTCATCGTTTCCCCTTATCACAAAAGTGAAAACAAATAAGTTGTTGTATAACTGATAAAAAAAATATTTAAATAAACGACACCTATTCACCATCTCATCATAAAATAAAATAAATAAATACCAGTTAGATCAAATTTTTCCCCAACAAGTCTTATCAAGCTGACTCGGCGAAAGACACAGTATGCCTGTGCTACTCTTCATTGCAATACCATAAAGTAAAAATGAAATAATTTATTTAATACTAACCAGTCTTGTCAAGTTGACTTTCCTCATATTCCATCATATTACCACAAACCTAGAAAACAAATAACTTACCATTCAATTCTCAATTTCTTTCCAGCCGGCAGTGCCAAGTTGCCCTGGTCACCACAAGCTTAAAAACAAACAAATCACCATCTATCTAATCCATCAAATTATTTTTCTTCCTTACCAGTCGTGTCAGGTAGACTTAGTCAAAGACATGGGCCACCTGTACTTCATCCGTTTCCTCGACGCCTCCGACGCGTACCCCGAGCAGCGCGCGATGGCCGCATTCGTGCTGGCGGTCATCCTTGACGGCCACAAAAAAGGTCAGGAGGCCTGCCTTCAGACGAGTCTAATGGAAATATGTCTGAGGCAGCTGCAGGGGGAGAGGGGGGAGCCGCTGCTGATGCAGTGGCTGTGTCTGTGTCTGGGGAAAATGTGGGAGGATTTTCCCGAGGCGCAGGTGGTGGGCGTGCAGATGGATGCGGTCGGTGGGTTGGTGCCGCTTTTGGTGGAGCCTCAGCCTGAGGTATGTATGGGATCGGATAATGATTATTATTGTTGTTAGGGAAAAGAGGAGAAGCTTGTATTTTCACGAATTTATAAAGGAACGCTTGACTTTTGGAATATTAAGAAAAAGGAACCTTTGATTTGACTCTTAGCTTCAAAAAACCTCGTTAAATAATATTCGATTAATACGTAAATGAGGATAAATGATGTTTGAACGTATTTTGTAAATTTGTTATCTGTTGTTTCGGAATACATTAAGGCGTTTGGATATTATTTTTCTGTTATTTCGAAATGAGTTGGTTTTTTCTTTATGAAAGTAAAACATTGAAGTAAATAGATAGTTAATATTGGGGTGTTCTTTTATTATGTTAAACGCTGACGATTTTTTGAAAAATGAGAAGTTTATTTATCGGTTGTTTCGGAATATGTTAAGGCATTTGAATATCATTTTTCTATTGTTTCAAAATGGGTTTGATTTTTTATGAAAATTAAATGTTAAAGTAAATAGAAAGTTTAATTAGGGCGTTTTATTACTACGTCAAAAGCTGAGGGTTTTTTTGAAAAATTAGAAGTTTAAAGTACCGGTTTTCTTGAATATTCCGAAAGACAGGGTCCCTTTTTTCATAAATACCAGAAAATATGAAGGTCTTATGAAAAAATTCCCACATTACCAATTTATATTTTATCATCTTTTAATATTTTATTCTATTTTAGGTGAGAGCATCTGCGGTATTTGCGCTGGGGACGCTCCTGGACGTGCAGAACTTCTCGTTCCGGGACGAGGACGGCGACGATGACGAAAAACTCAGGGCCGAAGTGAACATAGTCAAGAGCCTCTTCCAGGCCGTTTCCGACGGCAGCCCGCTCGTCCGGGCCGAAGTTGTTGCTGGTACGGTTAAAAATTATTTGTAATTTTCCATATTTATAAAATAATTGAAAGGAAAAAAGTCTGATTTTGTCCCTCATCTATTGAATTTTGTTAATTTTGTCCCCTCTATCTAATTTTTTTAGTTGTTTTGCCTCATCTTCTTTGCTCTTTCCGTCTATTTACTGATGATGTGGCGGTTAGATTTTGACATCTAGCTAGACATGATGATATGGAAAAAAACTTGTGTCAAACAATTAGAAAAAAAAAAAATACAAATTCTAGCACCACGTTTCGGTTCTGCCATATCACCATGTCTAGGTGTCAAAATTTAACTAACATATCATCAGTTAACAGATGGAGGGGATAAAGGTGACTCAAAAAACAAACAAACAAAGGCAATATACGTGGGACTAAACTCACACTTTTTTCCCAACCAAAACATACATACTAAATTCTTACACTTTCCTTCATTTTATCCATTTCCCAGCTCTCGCTCGGTTCGCGCTTGGCCACAACAGGCACCTCAAATCCATAACCTCCGAATACTGGAAAACCACCACCCAAACCCACCCCCCGTCCTCATCATCCACCAACCGCTTAACAACCCCTCCGTCCCTCTCCAACCTTACCTCCTTCATCCAATCCACCCCCACTCCCCTCTCCGGCCCCGTCCTTCGCATCGGGTCCGACTCATCTTCTCGCGGCATCTCCATAATTAACAATAGTATTAATAATAATAATAATAATAATATTAATTCGTCGCCTCACTCCGACTCCTCATCCCAGCATTCCGACCCCGGCCTGTTAAGAGACGTTACCGCCAACAATACCGCAAACAACACAAATAATGTCAACATCGGTAGTAACGGTGGGATGAGTTACCATAGTAGGTCAAGCTCTAGATCTAATAATAATATCGACAACCCGGTTTATCAGCAATTTATTTTGACGATGTTGGGGATGGCGAGGGACCCGAGTCCGAGGGTGGCGGGGCACGCGAGGAGGACGTTGTCGATTATCGGGATAGACTCGGTGGTGTTGAGGGGGACGAGGTTTGGGGGCGTGTTGCACGCCGGCGAGAGCTCCGCGCCGACGAGCTCCGGGAATTTGACGTTCGCGCGGTCCAACTCGTGGTTGGATATGAATGCCGGTAATTGGTTAATTTTATTTGTTTGTTTATTTATCTCAATAATAATAATAATAGTAATAATAATAAATAATAAATAATAATAATAATATTATTATTATTATGTGAAATGTGAAATGTGAAATGTGAAATGTGAAATCATGAAAATAGGTCATGCCAAGTATAACCGGATAAAATATAAGAAACATTTTTTGTATTTTTTCCTTTCCGTATTTGACTCAAAAGTATCCCAATCTACTCGCTTCACTATCTTTTATTTATACATTAATAAATTAGAAAAAATGGTAATTACACTTCTTTTTCTTTAAAAAATTCACGAGAGAAGTGTATTGTTGATATTTCGTATTTTATAGCCGTCTTCATGATATTACACCTTTCTCTAGGGTCATTATTATTGTTATTATTATTTGCATTTTGACGCGTAATTTACTAACTTTATGAAATGGGGAATATCATGGAAATATAAGCCGTTTTTATGCATTAATAATTAGGAAGCATGAGAAAGATCAGGGTAAACCTAGTTTTTTTTTCCCTGAAAATTCAGTCGATAAGGGTAGTGTATCAGTATTTATTTTCTATTTTTTAGTGGTATTCATGATGTTTCACGTTTTTTAGGGTTATACTTGAACTTTATTTATGTATTTATTAATTAATTAATTAATATATTTATTTATTAATTATTTTAATTGCAGGTAATCTGTCGATGAACTTCAGAACGCCCCCAGTGAGCCCGCCACAACAGTCCTACCTCTCCGGTCTCCGCCGGGTCTGCTCCTTAGAATTCCGCCCGCACGCCCAGAACTCCCCTCCGCAGCCCTCCCCTCCCCAGCTGCCCCAATCAGTCCACTCCTCCAGAAGCAACTCCGAGGCGCTCACCACCACCAATCAGATTCTGCCGGAGTCGAGCGTGTATAACTGGAGCTGCGGCCACTTCTCGAGGCCGCTTCTGACGGGGAGCGACGAGAACGAGGAGGGCGCGGTGAGAAGGGAGGAGAGGGAGAGGTGTGTTATGGATTGCGTTAAGAGATGCCAGCATTCTTGTGAGTTGTTACTTTTGTTTGTTTGTTTGTTTGTTTTAGATAAATTTCGTATGTAGCCCTGCGAAACCTCGTAATTTCATGTATACGTACCCCTACAAAAAGGGAAATATCACCAATAAGCGTAAATATATCCGTAGGGGTATTGGTGATATTTCACCAAACCATTAGGGTTTGGTAAACTCTCAACTATTCACTAGGTTGAGAGTTTACCAAACCCTAATGGTTTGTTTAACCATAAATTTGAAGCAGAATAAGGGGGTTGTGTGAATAGTTGAGAGTTTACCAAACCCTAATGGTTTGTTTAACCATAAATTTGAAGCAGAATAAGGGGGTTGTGTGAATAGTTGAGAGTTTACCAAACCCTAATGGTTTGTTTAACCATAAATTTGAAGCAGAATAAGGGGGTTGTGTGAATAGTTGAGAGTTTACCAAACCCTAATGGTTTGTTTAAACCATAAATTTGAAGCAGAATAAGGGGGTTGTGTGAATAGTTGAGAGTTTACCAAACCCTAATGGTTTGTTTAAACCATAAATTTGAAGCAGAATAAGGGGGTTGTGTGAATAGTTGAGAGTTTACCAAACCCTAATGGTTTGTTTAACCATAAATTTAAGTAGAATAAGGGGGTTATGGAATATGGAATATTTGAGTAGTTACTAAACCCTAAGTACTGTTTGGTCACAAGTGGAATAATGGAATTGTTGAGTAGTTGACTATTCCTTTTTATTCTAAATTTGTTGAGCAATATACTAATAGTGGAATAATGAAATTGCAATATAGAATTATGTTTTTATTGGGTAAAGAAAGTGAAAAAAGTTTGGTTTGTTTCACTCTATTCCACTATTCCATCTCTGATAGACTGATATTTCATTCTTTCACCCTTTTGATCCGCACTATTCCATGCTTTTTCGGTGTAATTAGAAATTTTATTCCGCTCTATTCCCCAAGCCCACTCTATTCCACCTCGGACGAACAAACAACCACTAAATGTGCATTTAACTCCAAATTATGCTTTTCTAATTTTTTTGAATTTTTATTTTGATTAGGTGCGAGTAAATTGAACAATCAAATAGCAAGTTGGGACACGAGATTCGAGACGGGCACAAAGGCGACTCTCTTGCTCCCTTTCTCCCCTGTCGTTGTCGCCGCCGACGAAAACGAGCAAATCCGGTATGTAATTAATTCAAAGTTCTAGCATTTCCATTTTCAATTCATTTTCTTACTTATTTGAATTTTGAAGTAATTGTATCTCCGTGCAATGAATTTGCGATTGCAGGGTGTGGAACTATGAGGATGCGACTGTATTAAATAGTTTCGATAATCATCAAGATTCTTCTGAGAAGGGAATCTCAAAACTATGCCTCGTCAATGAACTCGACGATAATTTACTCCTCGCCGCCTCAAGTCCGTTTATAATAAAAATAAATATCCTAAACTTCATTATTGAATATATACGGAACCCTAATTTGGTGAAACCCTAATTTAGGTGACGGAAATGTGAGAATATGGAAGAATTTCATGGTGAAGGGGAAGCAGAAGCTTGCGACAGCTTTTTCTTCTGTTCCGGGCCCACAAAGGCCCAGTATTCGTAATGCTATTGTCGATTGGCAACAACAGTCCGGCTATTTGGTATATATATTATATTTCTATCTTTTGTGTGTAAAATGACCAAAATACCCCTACTGTTTTTAATTATAAATATTATTAAAATAAGCACTCCTATTGTGAAAGTAATATTTTTAATTTATTAATTACTATGATAATGTTGTTTTAATGCCCCACAGAGGCCTAATATTAGTGATGATATTGTCGGTTGGCAACAAAAGTCTGGTGAAATGACCAAAATACCCCTGTTCTAAAAATAATATTATTGTTTTTATAATTTATTTAATTTTTTTCTAATTCAGTATGCGGCTGGCGGAGATTTGTCGTCAATACACATTTGGGATCTGGAAAAGGAGCAGCTCCTCAGTTCCATTCCTTCTTCTTGTCCCGATAGTACCATTTCAGTCCTTGTAAGTTCAATTTATATCATTTTGTTTATATGTCCATTTTGTTATATTTGCATTACAAATATAATGTTTTGATTTTGTTTATTTTATTCTTTTTTTCAGTCGGCATCTCAAGTCCACGGAGGCCAATTTGCGGCGGGTTTTACTGACGGTAGCCTGCGTATATTCGACATTCGCAGCTCTGACATGTAACCTCTTTGTTTTAAATATTTATATATTTATAATCCAATTCTTTATTATATGGACTTTATAGTTTGTATTTATCTAATGTAATCAATGAGTTCTTTTTTGTTGTGTATTTTCAGGCCGGTTTGTACGGCGAGACCGCACACTCAAGGAGTGGAGAGAGTCGTGGGAATCGGGTTCCAACCCGGTATCGATCCATCCAAGGTTTGTATTTATTAATTTATTAAATAGAAGGGAAATTTTTAATTTTCGTTTGTATCCCTTCAAAATCTGAAATTTCAGAGTGGTACTTCCCCAAAAAAACGTATGAATATTATAATTTACCCCTCCTTTTTCATATTTCATAAACTACCTCACTCTTATCAGTTGTCACCTTTTTGTACTACCTCACTCTCATCACCTATTCAATTTTGTATGAATAATAATATCTTATAAAACCCCTATATATTCAAGTTCCCTCTTTTTGTCCCCAAAATGCTAAATAAACTAATTCTCTCCACCCCCATAGTAGTGTTCATCTTATTTCTAAACCAATAAACAAACACAACATTCCATCCGTCTCCGCCCTTTTGAAGCCACCCTCATCAACTTTTTTTATCAACTTCTCTTATTTTCCAGTAACATGTCTTTCTCTCTTTCTTTTTGTCAGATTGTGAGCGCGAGCCAGGCGGGCGACATCCAATTTCTGGACGCCCGCATGACCCCATCTCTGCCCTACCTCACCATCGACGCCCACCGCGGGTCTCTAACCGCGCTGGCCGTCCACCGGCACGCGCCCGTCATCGTCAGCGGCTCCGCCAAGCAGCTCGTCAAAGTGTTTAGTCTTCAAGGAGAGCAATTAGGGATTATTAGGTATTATCCGACTTTCATGGCGCAGAGGATTGGGTCGGTCACGTGTTTGGCGTTCCATCCTTACAGGTATGTGTGAAGTATAATAATATATATGAAAGTCTAGGGATCATGCAATGGGATCCCGAATGAATCTTGAAAGTCTGTGAATGTAAATTAGGAAGGTTCTTAGTTCGACTTTCGGGATTGATTCGGGATCTGGTTGCATGATTCTTAGACTTTGTGTGTGTGTGTGGGGAGGGGGGTGTCTATATTTGTCGGGGGGAGGGGAGGGTCTAGGCCTCTAGGGCAAGAACGGAGTTAGGGTTTTAGTTCTAGGGCAAAAAAATGGATTTAGGGTTTAGGGTTTGAAGCCTACCTCACAATCGACGCCCACCGCGTTGGCCGTCCGGGGGCATGCGCCGGTGAGAGTTAGTGGGTTCGTTAAGTAGATTGTTAAGGTGTTTAGTTTGCAAGGGAAACATGTATGTTGTTGCTTGCACTGAGAAAAAGAGCTATGCTTTAGGGTTTAAGTGCACTGACGAGGGGTACTATAGGATAAAAAGGGTTTTAATTGTGCAATTGAAAAGAAAAGAATTAGAGTGTTAGGGTTTAGGTGTGCAATTTCGGGTAAATGTACTTGTGGATAAATATTGTTTGGGGAAAAAGGAGCTAGTGCCCAATTTAGGGTAATAGAGGATAAATAGGGTTTATTGTAGAATAGGGTTTAATATTTTCTATATAATTTGTATTATTATTGTTGAGTAAACTAATAAATTGAATACAGGGTGCTATTGGCTGCCGGAGCTGCGGATGCCCTAGTTTCGATTTACGCAGATGACGGTTACCAAATACGATGAGTTGATAAACAAAACCCTAATTTTTTACGCACTTAATCAGCCGACCAATCAGATTAGTCCATATGGCAACAAAATAGGCGACACAATGGATGGATGGACCCAATGTGTGTGAAGTTTGTACTTTACCCCCTGAAAAATATTATTATTATTATATTATTATTATTATTCATTAGCCTCTCTCTCTATCTCTTGCCCTCCTTCCTTCCGACCTATGAGGCTCCAAGAAAATAATAATTATATTCTTAATTAGAATGTAGGGTTTAGAGAAATGTACATAGTTTTCTTTATTTGGATTGTGTATTTTGCTCTTATTTTTATTTTTTTTATGTATTTGTTATTGGCTGTTTTCTTTTCTTTGTTTGTTCAAATGTAAAAAAAGGGAAATGTGAAACTGATTATATGATAAATTAAGGTAGCTGGGTGGTTGTTTATATTTAATTAATTCGTCTCAGGTTGAATTATTTAAATCCTTGAAATTAGTTTGGAGTATTAAATTGGATTCGAAGGTCGGAACTGGAGAGGTAGTTGGTTGTTGCTCATTCAATTCACGTGCATGTATATATGTGTTCCTTTGTAAATTTAGAGGTTGGTATTCCTTTATATGCTTGTCTTGTTGTACTACTTATTTCTTATTTGATTTGTGTGAATAGTTTTTGTTTGGTTGTGTTATTGTGGAACAAAGTTGATTGATCACATTTTGAAGTGCTTTGAAGGCTAATATTGTAATTATTCAGACGATAATATAATGGAAAAGATATTAGCGTTCAGGGGACTACAAATGAACAACCCTCTTACAAACTCTTTGCGACAGCAGAAACACTAATTATCCAAATGACAACAACAAAATATAGAGCTACCTGCAACCAGCATACCAAAAAACACTTCAAACGTCCAAACAGTAACGCAAAAGCTAAAGACAGGAAAAGACCAACACTTCTAACATTTTAACAACAAAACACTCATGACCAACACTTAAAACATCCAAACAACAAAACACACAATACCAACACTTAAAACATCCAAACAACAAACAACAAACAACAAACAACAAAACACACAAGACCAGCACTTAAAACATCCAAACAACAACACGAATAAAAACTCCACACAACCAAGTCACAGTAAAAACTCTTATTCTTTTTCCTGACGCCATAATGCTCACATTTTAACGGAAGAAGCCAAGTCGAGCGAGAACGAAGAAGAGGTTACTTAATGTCACCGGTTTGATGAGAAAAAAGTCTGCACCTGCCTGCAGAAAAGGGATTCGATCTCCTCCTATTTCAGATGTACCCACGATCTTCACATCACTATCAATTGACTTTATGTGCCTTATTGCCTGTTCATAAAATAAATGTTAAGTTATGCAATAAATTACCCACATTATGATAATTTTACAGTACTTGTAATCCGTCCATATATGGCATCCTATTGTCGATCAGAACGAAATCATAAACTGCACCATTGACAAATAGATCGACCGCTTGACGACCGTTCTCCGCCTGATCAATATCAAAATTATAGAAATCTAACAAGCGACTATTGAATTTTCTTTCTCCTTCTCTCATCTGAACCACCAGGGCTTTGTATTCTTTTGAGCAGTCGCTTCCCTCGGATCCTGATGACGCCATTTCTCTACAATCCATTCAGTATAATGCATGCAATGAAAGGAAATTCAGTAGATTACATAACTATAACCACTATGTTTGCTATCGTGAAACCAATCACTAGTGTGAATTTGAAACTTATTATAGAAAAATTGAAGATCAATTTGATTAATAAAGAAACTTACAAGGATTGCAGTAGGATGAGGAGGAAAACTTGGTAATAAAACTATGGAGTATAAAGATTGTTTTATTTTGGAATGAATTTCCTATTGCTTTCAACCCCTATTTATACTTGGAAAAACGGAGTCGTAACCATCACACAATATAAGGATTTTGATACACTAGGCTTATTTGCCACTGTATAAATGCCACGTAGTGTGTCCGGCATTGGCTGATTATCCTTATATTATGTCATTTTATGTTATTTTTGATTCGTAAATTTTAAAGATATGTTGAGAAGCAGCAATTCTGGATAGACTCGGCGTTTTGTCTTTGAATTCTAGATTTCGATATTTTAATTTTATGTATCAAATTCTATCTTTAGATGTTAAATTGCATTAAATGTCTGTTCGTGTCCGCGTGACCGAGCGTTTTCGTTCTTCCTTTCATTTCAATGGGTAAATAGTGAGGTAGATATTTAAGTATAATATACTCCTCTACATGCATACTTTTCAAGCAAAATTTGATTAAGAGAAACAAAACTGGGGAAAAATAATACTAAAATGGGATTGTAAATGTTAAATTCTACATGCACGCTTTCCATTGATAACCTTATAACCTAAAGCATCTTTGATGATTTGTTAGAAGTCTAAATCCTAAACCCTAAACTAGTAAACTCTGATGATTTTTGTAGAAGTATAAATCCTAAACCCCTAAGCTTGATGATTTTCTAAAAGAGACTGAAGAATGAATAAAGTGGTAACAATATAATGTATAGCACGGACTAATATAAATATATTATTTCTAATAAATGTATGAATGTATTGGGCTTGTTCTCCTCATGGGCCAAGAAAAGGATTTGGGCTTTTTTCGTTAGTTCTACATAAAGGCAAAACGCGAGGGGCCTTTGTGCAAAATGTTCTTTTGGGGGTTTTGAAAACTCATAGAGCGTTACTTTCCAAAGAACGAGCAAAGAATTGGGTGATGTCTTGTGGATTGCCGGAATTTGGTGTATTTGGCTTGAGCGCAATCGACGGATTTTCACAAATGTAGAGAGACCGAGAGATCTTCCACTTAGATGGACAACCACTGAAGTAGCTAGCTGGTTAGAAAATTGCTAGCATGTTATATATTCTTATCTTATCTTTTTCTCTTTATTTTTCATTTATTTGGTTAAAAATCAACTTGTAATGTAACATGCGATCCCATGGTTTTACAATTAAAAAAAAAAAAGCTCCGGTGAACAAAACGCGAGAGAAAGTTTTTTTTTTTTTTTTTGGCTAGTTCTCATTTTCGTGAGAGAGAGAGAGATCGTAATTTGGTCTTTCAACGAAAGCCATATCGATAGTTCGTTTGAAGCAGTATGGTGGAAGTCTTCTCTACTTCCTCTAATTCGGTAGCCTTTTTGTTGTTCTTTTGAAGCCATGTAATCCATTGAGTAGGTGATGAATTTAGCCTAGGGTTTTATTTGTGATCGATTGTAATACAAGGTTTTTTTCTTGTATTTATTAAAATAGGTACGGTACCGAGTTAAAAAAATATGAAGAATTTTCCTTAAATATTGTGTATCTTTGGGTTCGGTGGTTTATCCTTGCTTGTTTGACTGAATCATATTGTGTTTGTGGTGTTTGTTTGATTAATTCAGTTAACAAAACAAAAAAAAATACTACATATAAGGTGTTCAATAAAAAAGAGTCATTTGAGACAAAATTTATTCGGCATACCCCCACTTTTCCCCCAATGGAAAATATTGTTTGCAAAAAAATATTATCTTATTTTATTTATGTGCTGATAATTATTTTTATTTGGTTGTGTTGTTTGTATTTTATTGTGTTAGTTTTGAACAAAAGTTCGTCACATGTAAAACGATTTGAAGGGTATTATTCCAATTATCCAAACAATAATATAAAGATATTGCAGTTAAAAAAATATATAAAGATATTGGCAATCGAAATAACAAACTACGGAAAGCACAACATGCTTAAAAACTCCACAACTTAAACAACACAAACAGCATGCTTAGAACTCCACACGACTTTGATACACACACAAACAACACTCAAATTACTCAAAAAAACAACAATAAGAAAAACTACAGGCATTTAACATACCAGAACAACACTCTCAAACATCCAAACAACATAATGAAAACTAAAGACACCCAAACAAGCCACAATAAAAGCTTTCTTATTCATCTTTCCATCGCCGAAACGACCGAGTTTCAATTGAGGAATCCAAGTTGAGCGAGTACCATGTAAAGGTTGTTGAATGTCAGAGGTTTCAGATGAAAAAAGTCTGCACCTGCCTCAAGAAAAGGCACTCGATCTTCCGTTTCAGACAGACCTACGATCCTCACCACATAATCCATTGACCTAATGCGATTTGCCGCCTGTTGCACAAAAATATATTTTATTGAAATTAGATGAGAAATAACCACATTATGATAATTTAAACAGTACACGGAGTCCATCCATGACAGGCGTCATTTTGTCGATCAGAATTAAGTCATATTCTTCACCATCAACATACAAACTGTATGCCTGACGACCATTCTCGACTTCAATAACCTCAAAATTGAGGAGTCTTAACATGCGGCTGTACAATTTCCTTTCGCTGTATCTCGCACTAACCACCAAAGCTCTGAACGCCATTCTCTACAATCCATTTGGTTTAATACATGTAATCAATGGAAATTCAAAAGATTATATAATTGTAAGGACAATATATTGTTTGGTATCACTAAAAGGTCACTATATTGGACTTCCATTTAACTCAAAAAAGATATTAGATTTACGTCCGCGAATTTCGAACTTCATATAGAAAAATATGAAGATAAATTAGTTAATAAAGAAACTTGCAGCGATTGGTGTAGGATGAGAGGAAAACTTGGTAAAATTATGAATTGTAAAGATGGTTGTTTTTTGAATGAATTCCCTCTTCCTCCCAACCCCTATTTATACTTGGAAGAACGGAGTCGTAATCATCACACAATATAAGGATTTTGATATGCTCAACTTCATTGCCAGAGAAGAAATATGCCACGTATTTACCGTACATTGGCTGCCTATCCTTATAATATGTCATTTTAAGCTATTTTTGATTCAGTAAATTATGAAGATATGTTGTTGTATCAGCGAGGATAGACTCGGCGTTTCCTCATTAAAATCTAGATTTGGATATTTTTAATTTTTATATCACATTTTGCTTAGATTTTAAATTGCATTAAATGTTCGTCAGAGTTGAGCACCGACCAAACTTCTTGTTTCTTTCCTTCCTTCCATTTGAATGAGTGAATAGTGAACTTAATATTTTCCTTTCTATGAAGTTTCAATCATAAGAAGAAAGAAGTTACATAAATTTTTCTACATGCATACTTTATTTTTTTAACCTCAAAATTTAAATCCTAAACCCTAAATTTTTTCATGATTTTTCAAACCCTAAGCTAACTTAGGAGAGCATGGACTGTATAGAAATATCATCTTTTCTCTTTTGAGATGAGCTTTGAAAACCCAGGTTTGTTGACTATATGTGGGCTTTAAATAATAAAGGCCAATATAATTAATAATTTTCAGAATTCAACGGGCGGGGGATCTTAAACTCTGGAAAAAAATAAAAAAAGAAAGAAAACCCCCAACTTCAAAAACCCTAGAACCGAACGACTCTCTCTAAAATTGTCTGCCATCCTTCATCCAATTTCTTTTATGTGTTAATTATTATTTTTTGTAGGAAAGTTATTAGTTTTTATTTATTTGGTTATGTAATTTTTTGTTGTTTGTGCTATTTTTTATTTGGCATGTCTTGATATGGTACTTAGCTTATTATTTCATTTGTGTTATTAGTTCTTTTTATCTAGTTGTGTTATTTTGAAGCAAAAGTTCATCAAGTCACATATTTAAAATGATTTGAAAGATATTATTCCAATTATCCAGACAATAATACAAAAGAAAATATACTCCCAACCGAAATAACTAATTGGGAAAAGAACAACATGCTTACAAACTCCACACTTTAAACAATACAAACAACATGCTTACAAATTCCACACTTTAAACAATACAAACAACATGCTTACAAACTCCATACTTTGAAAAAAGAAACACAAATAACACTCAAATTATCGAAACAACAAATAAGAAAAATTACACACAACTAGCATACCGGAAGTCCGGAGCAACACTTTCAAACAACAACGAGAAATTAAAACTAAGACACAACCAAGTCACGAAAAATTTCTTTATTCTTCTTTCAGTGCCGCCAATGCTCGCATTTCAATGGAGGAATCCAAGGTGAATGAGTACCATGAAGAGATTGTTGAACTCCAGTGGTTTCAGAAGAAAAAAGTCAGCGCCAACCTCTAGAAAAGGCATTCGATCTTCCGTCTCAGACAGACCCACAATCTTCACCTCACTATTCATTGACCGAATGCGACTTGTTGCCTGTTGCACACCAATATAATTTATTGAAATTAGGCTAGAAATTTACCACATTGTGATAATGTAAGTGGTACCTCGGTTCCGTCCATGAGTGGCATCATTTTGTCGATCAAAACAAAGTCGTATTCTGCCCCATCAACGAATAGATCTACTGCATGACGACCGTCTTCCACATGATCAACTTCAAAATTGAATAACCTTAACATGCGTCTGTACTGTTTCCTTTCATTGTATCTCGCATTAACTACTAGAGCTCTGAATATGGTGTCAGGGTTGCTTCGCACAGATGCCATTTCTCTACAACCAGATAATACATGCAATCAATGGAAATTCAAAAGATTATATAATTGTAGCGACAATATATTGTTTGGTACTGTAGAAACAATCACTAGTTTGCATCTACATGCGTGAAATTCTAACTTAATATAGAAGAAATTGGAGATAAATTAGATGATAAAGAAACTTACAAGGATTGAAGTAGGATGAGATGGAAAACTTGGTAATAAAACTATGAAATGTAAAGATGATTTTTATTTTGGAATGAATTTCCTCTTCCTCTCAACCCCTATTTATACTTAAAAAAGCGGAGTGGTAATCATCACACAATATAATGATTTTCAAATTTTGATATGCTCAGTTTCGTTGCCAGATTAGCAATATGCCACGTATGTGCCTGGTCTACAGGCTGCCTATCCCTATTATATGTCATTTTATCCTATTTTGGTTTCAGTAAATTCTGAAGATATGCTGCCATATCTATGACTGAGGATAAACTCGGAGTATTATTTTTAAATTCAAGATTTGGATATTTAAAATTTTTCTATTACATTCTATCTCCAAATGCTAAATTGCGTTAAATGTTCACTCGAGTCAGCATGACTGAACTTCTTGTTTCTTTCTTTCCTTCTTTCATTTGAATGAGTGAATGGTGAATTTCTTAGTATTTTCCTTTCTAACAAGTTTAAATGTCACAAGAAGAGTTAAATTATACGAATATTTTCTACATACATACTTCCTTGAACTTTGGGAGAGATCACAAGTTCGAATCAGATCAACCACATTTAGCAAAATTTAAATTTGTCAAGTCTCTTATCCGGCTCTTAGTGGATTTGTCTCAAACATGATTCAAAGTTAAATCCTAAACCCTAAATTTTTTGATGAATTTTCAAAACTTTGAACCCTCAACTGTAAACTAACTCTTAGAACTGCATGAACTAATTTATATCTTTTTATGAATGTGAAACTTTATTAGAAAACTTCTGATAAGGAAAAAGTTCCTACATAAAATAAATGATGTTATAAACTACCTTATTTTCTCCATTGAGGTGAATTTTGAAAGCCCTCATTTTCATTTTATTGGGCTTAAGATGGATCTTTAAGTTTGAACAATAAATATTCATTTTGTTTTTACTTATATGGGCTTTTAACTATAAGTCCTAATGTACATAATTTTCAGAAATAAATGAAATGTTCATTATAAAATACCTCATTCTCATTTTATGGGGCTAATAATATGGATCTTTTGCATCAAACTTCAATAAACATTCATTTTTTTTGCTCTATACAGGCTTTAAAAACAAGGCCCAATATACACAATAATAATTTTCAGAATTGAATGGGCGGGAATCTTAAACGGTGGAAAATCAAAATCAAAACCAAAATCAAAATCCCCAAAACAACGAAAAACCCCCAAATTCAAAAAACCCCTAAAATCGAACTTCACCACTCTCTCTAAAAATTCTCTCCCCAAATTTAACTAAATACGCACTAATTGCTGCCCCTTGGTGTGGAATTTCGAGCTGCAATCGAGTTTTTGGGGGCGAAAGATTGTTCTTTGCGCAGATCTGAAGGTGTAGCGGAAATGGGGGAGGAAGGAATGGACGCTGAGTTTACTGGAGAGGAATCAAATGGATTGTCTCCGTTTGCGCCCTGTTCGGCGAGGAAAAGCAAACCGAGGCTGTTTATAAAGGAAATGGTGCTCAGGAATTTCAAGTCTTACGCTGGAGAGCAGCGTATTGGGCCTTTTCACAAGGTTTTTTTTTTATTTTTAAAGTTAATTTGGATGATTGGAGAAAATTTTCTTTGGTCAGTTTAATTGTTTTCATTTTGGTTTTGAAATCTGGGTTAATTTCATTTTATTTTTGTAAGAAGCTGAATTTTTCATCTTTTTTCTCTTCTGAAAAATTTGCGAAAATGTACTTGGTTTTAAAATTAGCAAATTTGTAAGTTTTGCAAGGGTTGAATTGAAGAATTTGAGTGAGAAAATTGGTAAATTTGTAAAACGAACTGAAATTATTTTATTTCTATTTTTCTAAAATCAACTGAAATTATTTTAATTTAATTTTTATTATTTTGCAGAGTTTTTCTGCAGTTGTGGGGCCCAACGGCAGTGGAAAAAGCAATGTCATTGACGCGATGCTTTTTGTATTTGGAAAAAGAGCCAAACAGGTAATGAGTAATATACATAATAATTTGTATATAGGCATAATTTCATTTGCGCCCCTACATAATTTCAAAATATCACATACACCCCCATAAATTTAGTCATGTTATAGGAAAAGAAGGATATATGTATTTTTACGTTTTTATTTTAAGGTTACATATGAAATTCTGCATAACAAATAATATATATTCTTTTTTTAGAATAAAAATAATTATTTATGTTTTTATTTTATATTTAATTGTTTTGTAGATGCGATTGAATAAAGTTTCAGAGCTGATACACAATTCCACAAACCACCAAAATTTGGAGAGTGCTGGCGTCTCAGTGCATTTCCAAGAAATTATCGATCTGGTATTAAATTATTAACATTTTTGGTAAATTTTTTTCAAAAATAGAAGCGCTAGATTTTTTTCTTTGGTATTTTATGAATAAATTAATATATTTTTGGGAAATTTTTCAATAAGTAAAGAGGTTTTTAACAACATCAAAAAAGTTAGTGGCCTTTTGAAAAATGAAAAATCACTCCAAAACACAAGTTTTTTTTTTTTTTTAATTTGAGGAACTGTGAGGGATTTCTGAAACTTTCCTTAATATTTTTTATATTTAATTTTGAATTGTTATTATTTATTAATTATTTTATTTTTATTTATTTTAGGAAGATGGGACCTACAAGGCGGTAGAAGGAAGCGATTTTACTATAACAAGAGTTGCATTTAGAGATAATTCATCAAAATATTACATAAATAATCGTGCCAGTAATTTCACTGAAGTTACTAAAAAACTCAAGGGAAAAGGCGTCGATTTAGATAATAATCGATTTTTAATCCTTCAGGTATTAATATATAATTTATTTAGTTAAAAATAGGCTTAATTAAAAGTGTAAAAAGTAAAAACAAAAAAACAGAACAAAATATAATTAGTATTGGAAATCAAGTGGTAGGTTTGTTTATAATTGGTTTCTCATCCTTCATGTACCAATATGATTTTTTGATTAAAAATCTAGTTAAAATATGAAAAATTACTTAAAAATGAGTTTAATTAATCCTCTGTTAAGAATCAATCAGGCCTACAAAAAAAAAATTGTTGTAAATCAACCCTAGGTAAAAATATCATGAGACTGATGAATTATTTATTGATAATGATTTTGTAATAGTTAAATTATAAATTAAAAATAAATAAATAATTAATTATTGCAGGGCGAAGTAGAGCAAATATCTCTCATGAAACCTAAATCACAAGGGCCTCATGATGAAGGATTTTTGGAATATTTAGAAGATATTATTGGTACAAATCAATATGTCGAAAAAATAGATGAAGCTTTCAAACAGTAAGTTCTTTTTTTCCACATAAAAATATTTCATTATTTCATTAATTCTTTTGTATTTAAATTGATTTTTTATTTGAAGGCTTGAGGTCTTAAATGAGAAACGGTCTGGTTCAGTGCAAATGGTAAAACTCGCTGAAAAAGAAAGAGATAATTTAGAGGTATTTTTTTTTATTTTAATTTCTCTAAGGACTTGGATCGATATAAATTTTGAAGTAGTAGATAAATAATTCGCAAAATGTGTTTACATAATACTTATTATTATTTATATGTTGTTTGAGTGCTTATTTATATAGGTATTTTTGAAAAAAAAATGTTAAAGTTAATGCGTTTTCTTGCATTTTTTTTGTTAATTTGTGTAAATTTAGGGTTTTTTTTAAATATTTATATTATTTATGTTCTTTTTTGTAGAGTGTAAAAGATGAAGCAGAAGCGTTTATGTTAAAAGAATTACTGCATTTAAAATGGCAAGAAAAAGCAACAGAAATGGCCTCACAAAATGCTTCTACACAAGTGGCTCAATTTAAAGAAAGTGTTACAAATATGGAAGCAACTCTCAGTTCTGAAAAGTAAAAATAAAATAAATTATTTATGATTTTATTATAATTATTTTTTTAAATAAAGTAAAAGTAGAGATTTCTTGGTATTTTTATCAGGGAGAAAATTAAGGGAAATACTAAGGAATTGAAGGAACTTGAAGTTGTTTTTAACAAACATATGAAGAAACAAGAGGTATATTTAATATATATTATTTTATATTTTAACTTTTTTTTGCAATTTTTTTTTGTATATAATTGAAATTTATACTATTTTTATTTTTTAATGCCAGGAATTGGATAAGGATTTGAGAAAGTGCAATGAAGATTTCAAGGAATTTGAGAGATATGAACTGAAGCACAATGAGGATAAAAAGCATGTGGAAAAGAAAATCAAGAAACTTGATGACAAAATGGATAAAGTACACTTTTGTCTTTCTTTCTTTTATGGAAAATTTGCAAAAAAGCCCTTGCATTATTGGGAATTTCAGAAAAGCTCCTCTATTTTTGAGAAAAGAACAATTGATAATAGTTAAGGGGCTCTTTTTCAATTTAGGTTTAATGTAGAGTTTTTTTTGCAAATTTCCCTCCTTTTACTTACTTATTTATTAATTGATAAACATGAAGAAAAAGAGCAACTGTATTAATTAATTTAAAATTTATTATATATTGCAGGATAATAAAAAAATAAATGAATCTTCAAAGGAAATTGATGAATCAAAAGATTTAATTCCAAAACTTGAAGAAAAAGTTCCAGAATTGCAAGAGCAATTGGTCAAAGAAGAAAAGATTTTGGAAGAAATAAAAGAAAGCTCTTTAAGTGAGATTTATTCATTTTTATTTATTCTATTCTATTTATTTTTTTTAATTTGATCTTTATTTTGTTATGTTTTATCCCAAAAAAAAGGAACATGTAAAGTTCAGAATGAAATTTGTTTCATTGTTTTGATGGTTTTCATCTTATTTATTTATTTATGTATTTTTTTTTCAGAGGAAACTGAGAAATTTAGGGCTGAGCTGGCGAAAGTACGTGAGGAATTAGAACCATGGGAAAATCAATTAATTGAGCACAAAGGAAAACTGGACGTTGCTTCAGGCGAAAATAAATTCTTAACCGAAAAGGTGAAATAATTTATTTAAAAAATATTTCATGAACTTTTTTGCATATTTTCCTCTATTATTTGATACCTTTAATTCTTTACAATTCAATTTTTTTAATTTTTTAATTATTTTTTCAGCATGATTCTGCTAGATTAGAGTACACAAACACTCAGAAACAAATGGAAGAAACGAAGGAGAAAATAAATTCGAAAAACACACAAATAACGGAAATCAAGTCAAAAATCGAAAAAACAAAAGCTGAAGCATCAGAATCTCGTAAAAAGGAAGAGGTAATTTATTTATCACAAAAATTTCCACTTTCACCCTCATTCTTTTCACTATTTTAAAACAAACCCTTATTAATTAAACAATTATACCCATATTTTTAATTCTGATAGGATTGTTTGAGGAAAGTAATTATCACACGCATTTCTACTTTATCCTCATCCTTTTCACTCTTTCAAAACAAACCCTTATTAATTAAACAATTAAACACATATATTTTTTATTTTGACAGGATTGTTTGAGGAAAGAAGAAACCCTAATTCCACAGGAGCAAGCGGCCACACAAAAAGTCGCGGAAATGAGGGCCACTTTGGAATCGGAAAAAAGTCAAGGGGTTGTTTTGAAAGAAATAATGAGAGCCAGGGACTCGAATGAAATTCCAGGGATTTATGGCCGCCTAGGAGATCTAGGCGCAATTGACGGTAAGTTTGTTTATTTATACAATTAAAAAGAAAATGAAAAATTTGATGAAGTGATCTAGTTATTAAGAGAGTGATGATGTTTTCTTACTGGTAAATAGCATTAAATAATCTAGTATGAATCTAATACTTATAAGTTGTTTTACTGGTTAGTTATACAATTCAAAAAATTTGAATGAATCTAACAATGATAAGTTTGTTTACTGCTTAGTTAGTTATACAATTCGAAAAAAAAAATTGTAATTAAAATATCTAATAACGATAACTTTTTACTGGCAAATAGCAATAAATACTCTAATAAATAATCTAATATTCATAATATTTTATTTATTTTTTAATTTTTTGGTGGTAAATAGCAAAGTATGATGTGGCGATTTCAACTGCGTGTGGGGGGCTTGATAATATTTTGGTTGAGACTACAGAAGCGGCTCAAGCTTGCGTCGATTTACTTAAAAAAAATAACACTGGACTTGTCACTTGCATGATTCTGGTAAACTTTATTACTACTACTATTATTATTATTTTGTTATTACTAATTTATTATTATTGTTGTTATTTGTTTCTTTCATGAAAATTTCAAAACGTTCAAATTTTCGTTTAATTATTCACATTGGCACGCAAATAGAATCCAGACCTAGAAAGCACACACGAAACCCTATTTTTCTCATTGTCTGATCTGTGGTTTTCGTTCTTCCAATCATCCTATTTAAGGTTTAGCGTTTAGGATTTAAATTTGTATGTTACAACTTTAGTCTGATTAATTTATTCATTAACTATTCATTATTTATTTTATTTATTTATTAAAGGAGCAACAGAGGCGGTTCGAACGGCAAGCCAACGAGAGCGTGCAGACCCCGGAAGGCGTCCCGCGTCTGTTCGACCTGGTCAAAGTCAAAGACCCTCGTTTTAAGACTGCATTTTTTGCCGCTTTGCGCAACACCGTCGTCGCATCGGATATCGACCAGGTTCGTTATCATTTTTGTAATGGTTCATCTAGAAGAGCTAAGAAGAGTCACTGCTAAATTTAAACATGATCTATTTGTATTTATTTATTTATTTATTCCTGTTGAGCATGCCGCCTAAGTTGCATTAGAAACAGATTGAGTACTTAGTACATGTTTTTAGAAGTGTTTAACAATGATGCAAGAACTTTTGTTTTATAATTCAGCCATAACGTAGCTAGGGACCTTACCTCCTTTTCCAAATTTTTATTTGTTTAATTAATTAATTAAAACTGAAAATATATTTAGCTATAGTAGTTGGCAACAAGGAACTTCTTCGATTTTTATTATAGGGACCTAACCTTTTTTTCCAAAAAAATACATAAATTTATTTACTTATTTATTGATTTGACTAATTTCGGCTTCACGAGAGTTTAGGAGAATCATTACGGAACTTACACATTATTATTCGGAATATTAAATCATTGCCATCATGTATCATCAACATTCAACACTATATATATATATTCGAATTATATATATTTTGATGATACATGATGGCAATGATATAATATTCTGATTCTTGTGAAAATTAATCTACAACATATTCAAAACATATATATTCCATCCGTCCTGTTGAAATTTGAAAATTTGATGATTTAATACGTTTTTTGGACCGTATGTTTTTTGCACCCTCTTGCATACCTATGCTCTTTAGCCATTCCCCTGTTTATGTATATATTTATTTATTATTTCTTTATCTATTTCTTTATCTATTTCTTCATTATTTATTTATTTATTTATTTTTGCATCCATCGATCAGGCGGCGAGAATCGCGTACGGCAGCAACAACCAAGAGTTCCGCCGAGTCGTGACGCTCCAAGGCGCGCTGTTCGAGACATCCGGCGCGATGACCGGCGGCGGCGGCAGGCCGAAGGGCGGCAAGATGGGCTCCAGCATCAAGGCTTCCAGCGTCTCGCAAGAAGCTGTCGCGACAGCTCAGCAACAGCTTGATGAGCTGGCGAGAGAGTTGAGAGAGTTGCGTCAGAGCGGGGCCGAGGCGAAGAGGAGGCGCGAGGCAGCCGAGGCGGGAGCGGGGAGGTTGCGGATGGAGCTGGCGAAATGCCAGAAGGAGGTATGTGTTTTGGTAGTTTTAGCTTTTTAAGTAGGGAAATTTGTGGGGAAAATTGGGAATTAGCGAGAAATAATTGGGGAAATGTGTGAGAAAGAGGTATGTGTTTTGGTTTGTATAAGTAGGGACATTTGTGGTTTTGGGAAATGTGTGAGAAAGAGGTGTGTGTTTTGGTTTGTATAAGTAGGGACATTTGTGGTTTTGGGAAATGTGGGAAAATTGGGCGTGTTTTATGAGGAGGGTGAAATTGGGAATCAGCGAGAAATAATTGTGAGATTGTCAAAGAGATGGATGACCTGGCAAGACAATTTGTGAAAAGGACCCTGTGTTTTTTGGAAATTGCAATAGATATGTTTTATCTCCTAATTTAATTTTTTTTAAAATAAATAAAACACCCTTATTTATAACTGATTCATGTGTACACGAAAACTAATAATGCTAGGGTAATTTGGGAATTTTTCGAAACAAATGCAGATATAAGGGGTATACATGACATTTTTTTTATTTTCCTATATATCAGGGGTATACTTGGCATTTTAAACTTTTGTAGGGGTACGAATGAAAATTGAATTTAAATATTAATTTTTGTTGTATGTTTTGTTTGGTTAGGTGGAGAGTTTGAATGAGGAATATAATTACAACGCAAAAAGAATCGATTCATTGAGGGTCGCTTCGGCGCCGAAAGAAGACGAACTGGAGAGGATTGAAGAACTGGAGAGGATTATTTCTGATGAGAAAAAGGAAATTGAGAAACTCACCAAATGCTCAAGCAAATTGAAAGAAAAGGTACTTTTTTGTTGATTGTTTTTGATTATTTAAGTATTTTTTGTGTTTTGTTTTTGTGAATGTTGTATAGATTTGGGAATTTTATAATTTTGGGTTGGTTGAGATGAATTGGGATGAGATTGTGGCGTAGTAGGTAATTAGGGTTTAGTTTTATTTAAATTGGAAGATAAGGTACTTATTAATTAATTTTTTTTGCAAGTATTAATATATATAAATTTAGGAATTCTGTAATTTTGGGTTGAATTGACATAAATTGCTTTAAAATTGAGGCTTAGTAGAGAATTAGTTTTTTTCTTATGTAAATTTGTGTTGTTTTTATTTTTTATATTATGTCTTTATTTTATTTTTAGGCTTCTGAGCTTCAGCAAAAAATAGAAAATGCGGGTGGAGAAAGACTAAAAAATCAGAAAGCCAAAGTTTCCGACATTCAATCTGTAAGTCCATTATAATTATTTATTCCTAATTATTTAAAAAATATAGTTGATTTATAAAACAAAATTCAATTTTTAAACTTTGTACACTTCTTAAAAATTGTTGCATTTCTTAACAGGAAATTGACAAAACGAGCACTGAAATAAACCGGCACAAAGTCAGGATTACGACATGCGAGAAATTAATCAAGAAATTAACAAAAGGTTTGGAGGAATCAAAGCAGGAGAGAGAAAAGTTGACGGAGCAGAGAGAGAAAATGGAGTCTAAATATAATGAGAATCAGAATAAAGCCAATGTGGTTCAAGAAGACTACAGCAGAATTCTTAAGGTAATTAAATAATGTTATTTTTGCGATTAACTGGTTCTGAAATTCGATATATGGTTAGTTTTTGAAATATCTGATTCTGAAGTTTAATATTAGATTAATTTTGTGGTGTATTATACTGAGATTTAATTTTATATTGACTTTTGTATTATAGGATTTTGAAATTTAATATTAGATTTTTTTTTGAGATATATGATTCTGAAATTTTGGTATTATTTTAGTTTTTGCAAAGTATTATTCGAATTTCAATATTAGATTATTTTGTTGCATTATTTGATTCTTATATTTAATATTAGATTGAATTTTGCGATATGATTTTGAAAGTTAGTATTAGATTAATTTTCGGGACATGTGATTCTGGAATTGGATATTAGATTATTGTTTTGCAATATAATATTTGGAAATTTAATATATATTTCTTGGCTTATTGTTTTTTCTTATTAGTTGATAGATGAGCATAAAGTTGTGTTGAATGAAACAAAGGAGAAATTCAACCAACTGCAGAAAACTGTGGAAGAGCTCCGAAAAGATGAGGTGTTTATTTAATTTATTATTTAAATATCTTTAAATACTATTTTCACGAAATGAGGATTATAATTACTTTATTATTTATTTGATTATTTATTTATAGGTCGATGCGGAATTTCGGTTACAAGATAAAAAGAAGAAAGTGAAAGAATGGGAAATGAAAGTCAATGCGTATAATAAAAGGCTTGAAGATGTGATTACCAACCTTGCCAAACATATGGAACAGTACGTTCTATATATATATTTTTTTTTCAATTTATAACCCTAAATATCTCAAAATTATCTAATAATCCTCTGCAAAAATATTGTTTTTTCGGGTGTTTTTAGAAGATTGTCTATTTTTGAAATTTTAGTACATGTCATAATCCTTTACTTTAATTCTTTATTGAGAATTTTATTAAAAAGCTCTTGTATTATACCTAAAATGCAAAAAATAAGCAACTTTTAACTAATTCTTATAGTGTTTTTTTTTAAAAAAAATTTCATTAATTTAGGAGCTCTTCTAAAATTTCCCTTATGTATTTA
Organism: Juncus inflexus; assembly: GCA_024447665.1. NCBI lineage: Eukaryota > Viridiplantae > Streptophyta > Magnoliopsida > Poales > Juncaceae > Juncus > Juncus inflexus. The sequence goes on from JAJHPC010000004.1 coordinate 8,183,266, forward strand.
TATGTTTATTCTTATTAATTTTTTAAAGGATACAAAAGGATGCTGTGGATCCAGAAAAGCTAGAGGCGACTTTAAGCGATAGTTCATTAAATGAAGGGTGTGATTTGCAAAAAGCCACAGAAACCGTCGCATTGCTTCAAACTCAGCTCAAAGAAATGAATCCAAATCTGGATTCAATTGCAGAGTAATTAAATTTCAAAATTTTAAATTCAACCTTTATTAGTTATTATATTTTGTAAATTTTTCTAATATATTTTGCTCATGTTATTAATTCAGGTATAGAAACAAAGCGCTTTTGTATAGCGAAAGAGTGAATGAATTAAATGCGGCCACTCAAGAGCGCGACGATTTGAAAAAATTATATGACGGATTAAAGAAAAAGAGGTAATTACACATTTTCTCTCTCTCTCTCTCTCTCTAAAACTATTTTTTTTAAATAATTTTACATTATATTTATTTACAGGCTGGATGAATTCATGGCTGGATTTAACGTCATTTCCCTCAAACTAAAGGAAATGTACCAGGTGCGTTTTTACATCATTTAATTATTATCAATACACTTGGTCCGCATTTAATGCGTGGACCATATTAGTTGATTTGGAATAATAATGAATTTATTTTTTTTTTTTTCTAGATGATTACGTTAGGAGGCGATGCTGAGCTGGAGCTGGTTGATTCGCTGGATCCATTTTCTGAAGGAGTCGTTTTTAGCGTTAGACCCCCCAAAAAAAGCTGGAAAAATATCGCTAATTTATCTGGGGGTGAAAAGGTAATTTTCCCAATTTAATAAAATAAGATGATTAAATTGAATTAATTTTTTTTTTTTTTTTTTTTTGTGTGCAGACTTTGAGTTCTTTGGCATTGGTTTTTGCACTGCATCATTACAAGCCTACGCCTTTGTATGTTATGGATGAAATTGATGCTGCTTTAGGTACTATATTGCATTTTTATTTTATTTTGCATTATATTTATTTCTAATTTTTTATTTTGGGTGTGTATTTTATTTATTATATTTCAGATTTCAAGAATGTTTCTATTGTTGGGCATTATGTAAAGGACCGGACGAAAGATGCGCAATTTATCATCATCAGGTTTTTATTATGATTTTTTTAACATAATGAAATAAAAATTGTATATTTTACATAATAATTATGTAATGTTATAAAAAATGTCTTTTTTTGTGCAGTTTAAGGAACAATATGTTTGAATTGGCAGACCGACTAGTGGGGATTTACAAGACTGATAATTGCACGAAAAGCATCTGTATAAACCCTAACTGCTTTGAGCATTGTGCTAAGGTGGCGTAATTAGTGATTTAATTAGGGTTTTATTTTTTAGGGCAGTTTATTATGTATATGTTTGTTTGTGGGAACTGAGGTTCCTGTAGGTTAATGGTTTGTATTTTGTAATGTGTTGTTGTGTATCTAATTATACTGCGTTACTCATGTAGGAGCTTGTTTTCTTTTTCTTTTCTTTTTTAGTATGTTTTTAAGTGGTTTTTCTGTATTATTATGAAGAGCAACAGTTAATTAATCTGCTTTAATTTTTTTTGTGCAATTGACTTTATCACTTATATCATCAGTATGTGCCAAATTTAGGATTTGAAATCCTGGTTGAAATGGCTGAAAATTTAAGTCTTGGAAAATTAATTTAATTCAGTGTAAGAATCATATCTTAGAGAATTAACTTAGTTTAGTTCAATTTAATTTAATTAGTATAAGAATGATAACAACTTATAAATGCTCAAATCTCAAATATTCTGCCCTTATCATCTTCATGAAAATCAACAGATGCAAGCCCTTAGATTTAACAAAATGTTGAAAGTTCTAATTAATACAAAAAAGCTAACATGATAACAATGCCCTAATCTCCAATACTCTTCTCTCCCTCATCATCATCATCATCATCATCATCAAAATCAACAATTTCTCTCATATTCTCTCATCATCATCTTCATGCAAATCAACAATATCTCTCTCATATGCAAACCCTTAGATTTAATAAAAATTTGAAAGTTCTAAATTGATTATCACAAGAAACATATAATCACAAAACAATTAATTTGACAAGCAACAACTTAGCAATGCTCTAATCTCCAATATTTTACTTCTCTCTCATCATCATCATCGTCATCGAAATCCAAAATTTCTTTCTCATATTCTTCCTCTTCTTCTTCAAACACATTAAACTCGTCTTTTTCTTCTTCTTCATCCGACTCCTCATCAGGATAATCATACAATGGATTATCTTCAGCTGAAATTATATAAAAATAAACAATATTAATTCTTTATCACAAATTAAATGAAATTTAAGCAATGAAAAGAGAAAGAAGAGAATTATAAATTTAGTTACTGTTTGAATCACCAGTTTCATAATCGGATTTGTCGGGTCCGTCATAAAATCATCATCACCTTCATTATCATCAACTTAAACCCTAAATTTAATGAATCCCTACATAAACCGCTAATTTTCCAAAATAAAAATAAATGAATGAATTAATTAGAAAAATATGTATTTACTATGTAGGACACGTGTTGAAATTCTAAGAAAAACTGAACTTTGTAGCTAGGAATAATAATATTTGGCATAAAATCTCGCACAAAGCGCGAGATACCCCCTAGTTCTATTTACATTCATAACAGAATTATCTTTTTAAACATTAGCAAACACGTGAAACATAAATAAGAAAACATAACGTCAACATATGTTGTGTTGATAAATAGGCATGGAGAAAAGGCTTCTTTTCATTGAAAGGAAATTAAAAATCTACAAAACCAGCCAGCGGATTCATCAAACTTAGTTGTTTATACATTCAAATTTCGCCTATTCGCAAAGTACATAAGATTGGCAACTGCATCATCAATATCCCTGTGAAAGAAAATAGAATACATTACAAATTCAAACTAAATTTCATGATTTGTGGTTGATTTTGATCCGATCCTATTCACGGATTGAAATCCACAAGATCCAGTCCGACCGATTAATACACAATTCTCATGATTATCTAAAACTGAATTTTGTTAAAAGTTGGCCCTAGTTTTCATCCGATTTGGACCGGTTCCTCATTCTGAATTTGAATTTTGAGGGATTAATTCCGATTTTTCAAATCATACTAAATTGCGTGCGAAATTTTAAAAAGACAGTCAAATCTTTACCTTGAGTTATCCAAGACGTAATTTTTCTTGAAATATGAGAATATGTCGGAGACGTACTTTTTCCTGAAATATGAGAGTCTGACCGGCTCTTGCGTGAAAATATTGTCTTTGTAAGATATTTTTGAGAACCTAAAATATAAAATTTAATATAAACCTAATTATGATGTCACAAAAAAATTATTTATTTACCTTGTCAAAGAAATCTACACGTGCCAAGTTAAGGGCAAATAATGCGAAAAACATGACAAAAATCCCGCCCATGATACTTGTGAAGGTATTGTGGAGCTTGATGTGCATCAATATCAGTATAGTGAGAGAAACGTTCAGAAAAGAATAAATTTGCATTGCAGAGGATAACTTAGTTGAAATGCGATTGGATCCGCGAAAATATTTAGAAAACTGCTGAAATTCTACTAATGCAGAGCTTAGACATAGGAAAATGCCCGATGCGCGAAAATTCGATTCTTTTGCGTCCATGAGGTGAAAAAGTAGATAAGCATGCGCTATGTTTCGTATTACAAACCCGCCAAAAGTAGGGTTCAGAGTCACATCTTCTTGATCATCGAAAAAAATAATTCTATGTAACAAAATCAAATATTTTTTAAGGTTCCTCAAAGCAGAAATATTTTGTAGCAGACAAAGACAAACTATTTTATTTCAACTTCAATCATTTATTTAATACATTTGGGTTATCTCTATTATCTTAATTAACATACTCAATCACTGTAGATGATCAATAGTGTAGTTGTGACAAAGTTCTCTTATTTTATTTGTACCCAAACATAATTACCAACATGCAAAAAATGTGTATACGTTATTAAAAAAAATGTGTTTACCTTCTGTCTAAGTTGTTCTTCTCTCCGAAATAATTATAAAAAAAGTGGAGATCCTGGATGAAAGGTTGGAATGTTTGATTATCATGATTTCTTTTAAAATAATGAAAACTCTAATGGTAAGCCTGTTTATACATGTATTTAATAATTACCTTGTTAAAAATATGTGCACGGGATAAGTAGATAGCTGATAATACGAAACATGCGGCGAAATTCAAGATCATAATATTAGTGAATAAATCATGCAACTTCATTAGCATCAGTATAAGTATAAGAAGCCACAAATTCAGAAAAGAATATATCTGGAGCGCGACAACTGCACGACAATGAGGCAGACAGAAGAATCCCAATCCAACTAAATCAAATGTAGCAGAGGTAATGCATAGAATGAACCCTATATGCTGAAGCACTGATCTTTCTCCATTTATAAGAAGATATAAGAGAAAAAGATGCGCCAAGCATCGTACCAGTTGTAGACTAAGAGCTTCAATATTATTCTTGAAAACGAGCAACAAAAATGTCAGAAAAAGTCATTTCATTTATATTACCATTTATATATGTTAACATGGTAAGGTTTAATGGCCAATGTTTTTTTTTGCCAAGAAATTCTTCCGAATTAAGTTCCAAACGTAGCGATGTAAACTATATCACTTTATTATGTTATAGATTAAATTTCATAATATATTAAAAGATAAACATTGAACGTTTTATCTTAAGAAAAGATACTGAAATAAACTTTTTGTTTTTTTAATATTAGGAAAATAATAAATAGTAACAAACATGAACCAAATAAATAAATTTGAATGAAGCTACTCATTACATTATCAAACAATATATTACCTTATAAGCAACTGATGATGGATATAGCATTAGCCTATTCTCATTTCCACTTGCAATGTTACCTATCGCCATTATAATAATTAATCAAATAGAAGTGATAATTGGAATTGACCTACAATGAATATCTATTTGTAACTTATTTTTGAAACTATTCAACAATCTGTATTTCTATTGAGTCAGTTCTGTAAAACCGACTCAACCTGTGCAGCCTAAAATTAGAAAATATAATTCCCTGCTTAGTGTTTGACTAGAGACGTTCTCAATGTTTTAGTTTCCTAACACGGGGTGCTACCGACAAGCAATTAAACTTAAGAAAAAATTAAAAATAAAAATTTTAAAATGCCAGAAGAATAGTCATAATTTTTTGTTTTAGATTACGAAATTATTGTGGCGCAACATTTTTTATATCTATGTAATTCAAATAATTTATTTTTGTTTAACTAAAGGATGTTTACTGAATGTCTCCTTTGAATCACTCAAATCAGTCTAAAAAGAAGAAAACGAGCGAATTTTATCAAATATTATAACAAAAAGAAAAAACTAAATGAAATTATGAAAAATTAATTTCTCAAAAGTAAAATCTGAAACTAACCAAATAAGACTGCAAAACACTATCAATGGCACCAGATTGAGTTATTGTATGGACAAGCTGCACAAAAAGTTTATTTTTGTAGGATACAAAAGGATGGTGTGGATCCAGAAAAGCTGGAGGCGACTTTAAGCGATAGTTCATTAAATGAAGGGTGTGATTTGCAAAAGGCCACAGAAACCGTCGCGCTGCTTCGGACTCAGCTCAGAGAGATGAACCGGAATCTCGATGCAATTGCAGAGTAACTAATTCTAAAATTTAAAAATTTAAATCCAACCTTAAATGTGTTGTATTTTGTAATGTGTTGTTGTGTAGCTAATTATACTCCGTTATTCTTGTAGCTAATTATACTGCGTTATTCTTGTAGGAGTTCATTTTCTTTTTTTTTTTTGTGTGTTTTTAAGTGGGTTTTCTGTATTATTATGAAAAACAACAGTTAATTAATCTGCTTTTTTGTGTTCCGGAATTTGCAAGTCTTAGAAAATTAATATAGTTTAGTTCAAATTTAATTTAAATTTAGTAAGAATCTTAATGTTGCAATGGCAATTCAAGCCCTTGAATTTTCCAACAAAAAGTAACACAAAATTACCCCCATAAATAATAAAGTTCTAAATTGATTATCACAACAACCATATAATCACAAGACAAGTAATTTGATAAATAACAACTCTGCAATATTCATCTCTCATCATCAACAATTTCTCTCGTATGCAAGCCCGTAGATCTAACAAAAAATTAAAGTAAAGTTCTAAATTAATTATCTCAGCCATATAATCACAAGATAATTAATTTGGTACATACCAACTTAGCAATGCCCTAATCTCCAATATTCTACTTCTCTCTCATCATCATCATTATCATTATCATTATCATTATCATCATCAAAATCCACAATTTCTCTCTCATATTCTTCCTCTTCTTCTTCAAACACATCAAACTCGTCTTTTTCCTCTTCTTCTTCTGACTCCTCGTCAGGATAATCATATAACGGATTATCTTCAGCTAAAATATAAAAAAAATAATATTTATTTATCACTAAACTATATGAACTTGTCATTTTGTGAAATGAAAATAGAAAAAAAAAAGAATTATTAATTACCGTTTGAATCATCAGTATCATAATCGGATTTATCGGGCCCGTCATAAAAATCATCATCACCGCTATTTTCATCCACTTGAACCCTAAATTTAATAAAACCCTAAATTAATCACTCCAATTTTACAAAAATAAATAAATTAATTAGAAAAATATGTTTTTACAGTGGATAGCTATCTGCCACATTAGCCATTTTTGTGGCAGCATCATTTTCTACTGTATATAGGTCATACACATAATTATCTGAAATTCACATAAATAAGATAAATTTAATTTAGGGTTTAGTATATAAAAATATAATATATATAATAAATAATATTAACGGTTGAATTATAATAATATTAAAAATATTGACCTTCTGTAGAGAGAAAATCTGATTCAATTTCTTTTGCAGCTGAAGGAATAAATTCTCTCAAAAGCGGTAAATAATTGCACATAATTGCATCATTTTCAATTCTAGACAATCTATTACAAAATAACCAAATTAAAAAGAGAATAATAAAATGAAATAGAATAATAATAATTTAAAACGGAAAGTTTTATCGTACCGTTGTTTTTACATTTTTTGGAAGTTATTCATATTCAAAAGGTATAATGAACATATAAAAAGGTATACTGTGTACAAATAAGAATGTAAATTGCCATTCAGAAATTTATAATGTTATTAGAATAAAAACTTAAATTGGAAAGTTTTATCATACCGAGTTTTTTCCATTTCTGGAAGTTTTTCTTCAGTGGAATCATCAACTTGTACCACATCATAAAGGCGACAAATCTCTCTTAATGATTCTTCATTTGAATCCTTATTCCCTTTTCTACTTTTCCAAATTTGCTCAAATCTCGCGTTTTTTGCTAATTCCTATGTAAAAATAATCATAAATAAATAAATAAATTGTTTTTTTGTTCGTTGAAAGAAAGAATGGAAGTAAGAAAGTACATCGTGTTTTTGTCTGGCCACTTGTCGCAACTCATCTGGTTTCTGTCATTAAAAGAAGAAAAAAAATGAGAATGAGATAAGAAATTTAGATATAAATTTAACATGAGTAAAAGAATTGAAGAGTAAATTAATAAGAAATTAATATTACTTACTTTTCCCTGTTTAAAAGTTTTCCTCCTTGCGTCAATTTTAGTCTCCTTTGAGTCACTCAAATCAGTCTAAAACAATAAAAAAAAGGAAGAAAATGAGCTAATTTTATCAACATTATATCAAAAAGAAAGCTTAAATGAAGCTATGGAAATTAATTGCTCAAAGTAAAATCTGAAACTAACCAAATAAGACTGCAAAACACTATCAATTGCACCCGATTGAGTTACTGTATCGACAAGTTGCAAAAAGAGCTTCTTCGATTTTTGCTCCTCTTGAACTACAAAAACACACAAATTTCGTAAAAATCAAATTAAATATATCTGAAACATAAATTAAAATTAGAAGTAAAAAACCCAAATTTACGAATAAATATTACCTTTTTCTGTTGCAGAATCAGAGATAGAAAGCTTAGAAAAATCAAGCAAGGTTCTTTTCGACGGCCTCTCATGGATTTGAAGCCCTGAAAAAAACCCAAAACCCAAAATCAAAATCAAACACAAACCAACCAATTTTTCATTCTTAATTAGCTAAACTAGTAAATGATTGAAGGAAAAAACTCACAAAATCCGTCGAATCTGGTCTGATTGAGCTTCCGCTTTACCCTTACAATTACCGGCTTCTCCTTCGTCAAAGAAGACGAAGAAGAAGAAGAAGCGCCATTTTCATCCATAACAAAACACGAAATTTTTTATTTTTGGGGTTTAAGGATGAACAAGAAGAAATGTTTCTCTTCACAAATTACTAAATTAGTGATTATGACCGTATTAAACTCAGAAGAAATAACGTTCGGAAAAACAGGGAATTGAATTCTAGCTTAATGAACCCGGAATTCAATTCCCGGATTTGATGTTCCTAGTTTTATCACATTTTTCTTTTCTCTTAGATTTTTTTTATGTTTATGTTCTATTTTTATTTTTTATGTTCAACACCATTGAGTTGAGAGACTTTGCGAAAAATGTGCTAAATGATGTTTGCCGGGAATTGAACTCATAATCTCTTATTACACATGTAAATGCTTAACTAACTAGGATATAAGTCATTTGTGATTTTTTTTTATGTTCAACATATTGGGTTGAGATTGAGAAACTTTGTTAAATATGTGTTATATTACGTTTGGAGGGAATTGAACTCACTACCTCTTGCTACACATACAAATACTTTAACCAAATAAACTATTAATTATTTGTCTTTTTTTTTAAGATTCAAACCATATTCGATAGATTTATCTGGAATATAAGATTGTGTTTGTTGAAACTGGAACTCATGACTTTATTAAATATCTACTACATATTTTATGGATTGAGATTCAACCCATATTTTCCAGAATTATTTAATTTTTAAGGGCGGATATTTTTCATTTGAGTCATTTGTTGTAAAAAGTGGATTTTATTAAGGCATTTTATAGCAAGGAATGGAATTATATTCTAGATATACTGCGCATTTTCGGTTTATCAGTTCATTTTACCGGATTAAAACTTGCATCACCCTATGTTTCCATTTCCAAATTATGGTATCAGTTTTTATTAATCATATGGCCACTTAAAGATTCCAAGTGGTTAAAACACCTTTGGAGGTAAATTTTTATAAATTTTCTTTGGCTATAAGAGCTCTATCGTAAAAGAAGGTAAACATCTTTGGAGAATCATAAGTGGTTAAAACACAATCTAATTGTGTTTATTGGGATTAAAATTTTGAGACAGTAAAGTAAGCAAAGTTAGGCAAAAAATAAAAATAAAAATTGCATTCAAGTAGATCTCATTTTTTTATTAAAAAATAGATCTCATTTAACACAATATTTTGTTTTTCTTTTTTTTTTTCAAATCTTTTGGTTCCTCGAGATGTATGTGTTTTTATTTTCATGTAATTTCACACCATTTGCTTTTTTTTAATTCGATTGTCAAAATATTATTAATGAAATCATTCTTAAACGTAATGAATTTAACATTTATTGTGCTCCAAGTCGACCATTTATTCTCGTGCTATATTGAATGTATACAACATTCTTATTTGTCGTATTAAACCTTGAATTTTCATTTAGTTGTGCAATAAGATTCAAAATATCAGTCGCTAAAGCCATTTTTTTACAATACATAGATGATTAATTGAGAATCTTTTTGTACAATATAAAATATAAAGAGACTTGATAAAGCATGATCACTGTAGCTCACTGTTCATGATGGATCCCAATAACATCATATATAATTTATTTTCTAATATAAATATATACATAACAGAGCATGTAATTTAGTTTCTAATAACATTATAAGCATAACATTATATAAAAATGAGGAAACGTATGCAAAATGAGAAAACAGTATATAAAAGTGAAAAATAAAAAATATACAAAGAATAAACAACAATATATTAAATGACAAAACAATATATAAAAAATGAGAAAATAATATATAAAATGAAAAAAACAGTATATCTACATTGTGTCGTGCTACATTGCGTCGAGTTTGCACATTTCTCAAAGATAAAATATGATGAATTTGATAGCCCATTTTTTAGGTCAACAAGCTAATAGTGAGGTATTGAAATATTTGGATGTGAAATCAACTCCCAAATTAATATTTTGGAAAAGACTGCAGACAAAAAATAACAGTCCACAATTTGCATTAACAGACACAATTTTAATCCATTTTATAACTTGATAATATTTTTTTCTTTTACATTGCCTATTATAATATTAACAACAGTCCATCAACACTCAAAAGCATAAGAAAACCTCAATTATCTACAAGTTTGTTGCAAAAGAACTTCAATTGACCTTAATTATCATCAGTTAAACCAAAATTACGTCTCAATTACCAAAATCCTAAATTAACACTTAATTAAGCCAAACCAAATCTGCTCCTATTAATTACTGATCATTATTTTCATTAATAAAATTATGATATGCGATTCCGAAGCGAAGATAGAGTCAGTATCAAGAAAAATAGGTTTCATGTACTGAGCTGCTACCGCATCACCACCTGTCCAATATAAAAGTTGCATCCAAATACAAAAAATCTAAAAAATAGGATTTTTTAAATATTAAGTAACGTTTTGGGTGGAGTTTCAAAAATATCCCAAATTCTGGCGTCTCAGGTGGCCCCGAATTATAAACCGAAATGCTCTAGCTTTTCTATAGTTCATTTCATTAGCATAAACTTTCTCAAATCCTAATATCAATATCATAACGGTTGTATTAACACATTTTAATTCTTAGTAGATTAAATCATACAAAGTTATTTAGATATGTAAAATCTGAAGTTCAAAATTTACCCGGTGGCACATCAATGAATTGGTACATTTTATTGTTTAATTATTCTGAAAATGACTTGTATTAAATCTTCAGACATTAAATTTTAGTTACTCTATGCTTGTTTTATTTGCTTTAATGGCTCTCTAGTCTCTAGGGATATCGTCTTCTGCCTATATTTATCATGTCTGTAATTAATGAAAAACAGCAAAAGAAAGCAAAATAAAGCGTGAAGCTTCCACTAGAAGATAAATAATCGACAACTAACCATCATGATTTTCAACAAAAAAATTCAAAGAATTTAGGAGAAAAGCAAAAAAGATTTGGAAAAAAAAAATAGTTAAAATCGTGAGAAATAATGTATCATTATTGATCAAGCAGAGACTCACAATTCTCCATCGAAGACAACGAAATAGCCCAAGCTTCCACTTTCTTCAGATCCCTCCAGAAAAACATCAAGGGTCCGAGGAATGTGAAAGTTTTGGCTAATTCGTTGTCCGTCTGATGAAGAAGTGCAAACTTCTACTGATCATCAATGGTATATTTTCTCTCTAGCTAGTTCTTTCAAATATTTTTCTTCTTTTGGGCTAAATCATTTGAGTTTTTGTTGAACCCATTGTCAATTGTCATATTGTTTTTCATCTAGTGGGAAGCTTCACGCTCTATTGTGCTTTTTTTTGTAGGTATTTGTTCTAACTAGAAGATAAATAATCGACAACTAGCTATCATGACTTTCAGGAAAAAAATTCAAGAATTTAGGAGAAAAGCAAAAGAGAATTGGAAAGAAAATAGCTGAAATCGCGAGAGATAATATACCATTATTGATTAAGCAGAGACTCACAATTCTCCATCAAGGACAACGAAATAGCCCAAGCTTTCACTTTCTTCATATGCCTCCAGAAAAACATAAAGGGTCCGAGGAATGTGAAAGTTTTGGCTAATTTGTTGTCCGTCTGATGAAGAAGTGCGAGCTTCTACTAATCATCAATGGTATATTTTCTCTCTAGCTAGTTCTTTCGAATCTTTTTCTTTTTTCGGTTAAATCTTTTGAGTTTTTGTTGAAGTCATTGCCAATTGTCATATTGTTTTTTATCTAGTGGCAAGCTTTACGGTCGATTGTGCTTCTTTTTGTGGGTATTTGTTCTAACATGTTTCAAAAGGTAAGAAAAATGAATAATATATCGATTATTTACGATACAACGGAAAAGAAAAGATACCACTAAGAAAAGAGGTCTAAAATCATAAAGTTACGTCTTATTATATAAATATGAAATATCTTGATGCTACCTAATAGGTATCATGCAGAATAGGTTGGTTTCCTTTAACTTCCACCACACCAGACTACGACCAATCCAATAATAATAATAATAATAATAAAACTCAATTAATTAATCATACCTTCTATGGATGGAGTCTCTAAATTATTGTCATTAATAATAATATTATTATTATAATTATTATTTCCATTCTTGCATCTATGGCGGTTCGAAATAATAAACCGCAATGCTCTAGCTCTTCTATAGTTTATGTGATTATCATAAACTTTCTCAAACCCTAATATAGATTTCATAGCGGTAGTATTAACACATTATAATTATTAATAGATTAAAACATACAAAGTTCTTAGATATGAAAATTTGAATTGAAAATTTACCTGACGGCACATCAACGGAAATCGCTTTTAAACTTTGCATTGGTTAATTTCCTATATTGTTTAATCGAAATTATCATAAAAAATAATTAAGTATATATTATGTAAGAAAAATATAAAAAAAATGTGATACTTGATTTTGATCCACCTGGCTTGCAAAGCTAGGCATGTCTGGCTCAATATACGTCCGTTCAAGTCTATTAAAGCCATATTTATAATTTTGCGCTATAAAATATTCAAATGAACAATTTGTTGTAACAAAACAACATAAATATTAGAGAAAAAAAAATGTATTTTGTATCTTCTTGAATTAATAATGATGTATTTTATATTTTTTTTGAATTAATATATAAGTGAAATAATAAGTACGTTCATTTCTGCGCCGATAGCAAATGATTTGTTTTTCAGAGGTTTGCTATTCTGCTCAATTAATTAAAAAGGAAAAATATGTCGGTTAAAAAAAGTTAATTAAATAAAAATTGAAAAGGAAATTTTATCAGTTTCAAATTTATTTATATATTTCAATACGACAATTTAGCGTTTCGCGAACATTTCTTGCGGGAAGATTAGCTTAAATGTTTTTTTAAAAATAAAAAAAGATTTGAGAAAAATTATATTTGTGAAAAGAACATAATTATTATTCACGTAAATTCATATTGCGGAATAACATATTTATTATGCGCATAAAAGAAATTGCGGGACAAAAAGTATGGACTTTTCAACATATATATTTATTATTTCCTATTTTATTAACGCACAAATCTATATTAACTTAATACAAATATATATTAACTTAAATATACTCTTCATATAATAATATCTGTTTACAACTTACCAAACAGGAGGGAAAAAAATAACTGAGATTTTTACTCAAATAAACAATTAAAATTACATGTATACCCTATAGAACAATATACTGATACATGATATTTCAATATTTGATATGATTTATATGGATATTTCACTTCCTAGGGGCATTTTGGTAAATTTGCACATCACAAAGTTTAAAGTATAAATTTCGGTCAGAAGTAATTAATGTTCGTTAATACTGATTTTGACTCAATATGCAAATTTATGTTATAACGTGCATTGTTGCTACCACCGCTATATCAGTCTAAAAAAAATAAAATAAACGTGCATTGTTGCTTTGAATAAAAATGGAAATACGCACAAAAGCTCCTGCATTATTGAAAATTGCTAAAAAGAACATTTATTCTTAGGGAAATTGCAAAGAAAAGAACCGTTTGTTCAGACATAACACTGTTAGTCAACTCATTTTAATCGTTTATCGCAATTTTCTTAATAATATAAGATCTTTGTTTTTTTTGTAAATTTCAACAACGGAGAGGCTTTTTTTTTTGCAATTTTCTCAGAACAGGGCCTTTTGAGAGTCTTTTTGTAATTTTCAAATTTCAGTAACGCAGTTTCTCTTCACAAATTTCTCAAAATAAATAAATAAATAGTAAACCTCGTTGAATCTCGGAAATTCGCATCGGCTTTACCTCAAGAAGCCTTTGATATTCTTATTGAGACAGGTACTTAAACATCGTACTGTTACAGGCTGGTGGAAGAAGTTGTTCAATGAGGCTCTTCACTGGAACTTTTGGCAAAAATAAGAAATAAATTCAAGGAATTTTCTGATTTGTTTGGAGCAAAAATACAGAAATGAGGGGCATTATATAAGCCCTCAAGCAGATACAACCGAGGATTGACCATTAATTACGAAATGCATTCGTTGAATTTTGACTGTCCGAAACTCAAAACGGAAAGTAAAAATAAATTTAGAATTCAAAAATTAATCTTGATACATTGTACAAGGCTGTATTTGGTGAAATTCACTGCATGTGCCGCCTTGTGAGCCCCACGGTAAATCTGATACGTTGATCCTGCATTTTGATTATCAAAATAGAATAATATATTGTTCTTATCAAAATAATTATATTTTTTTTTTCTGATTTCTAAACTCAAGCCCAATCATATTTACAACTTCTCACATAACAAATTAATTAAAGCCCAGTTTTAAAAACACTTCAGCAAGCATTATATTTCAAAATTCGAAGAATTGCATTTCAAGAATAATCATATTCCCAAAATTGAAAGAACTACATTGCAAAGCCCATCAATTTCATTAAATAATCAAAACCCAAATCCACAAAAAAGGAACATATATTTCCACCCATACAAACAGAAACCAATTTCATATGTATTGCATAGGAGATTGCACATAGGGAGATTAGAGTGAGGGTTTCAATTCGAGTGCTGAGTTTGCAATCTCCTCGTGCGGTTGTAATTGGGTAAAACATGAAAGATTGAGCAGATTGAGGTGATTAAGATGTGATAATTTGGTAAGAAAGTGGACTTCTTGTCGTTTTTGGAGAATTATTGGAGGAAACGTTGATTAGATGAAATTAATTAGCAACGATTGGTGAAATATGATCTTATTTCTGACTAAAATCAATGAATTGCATACTTCATAATTCAAACACAAGAAAAAAATGAATTGCATACTTCAAACACAAGAGCGCTGCCAGTTGCAAGATGCATACTTCAAACACAAGAGGCATGCAAGTTCCGGATTTATTCACAACTGTTTTGCCAATATGACCATGTGTCATTCCTCTCCATCTGTTTCACCCCTATTAAATCTACCGAGATTGAAGATTAGTTTGTTTACGAGTGAAGAATTATATTTATACAGTAACTATAAGCATCTCCTGCAGATTATTTACAATTTCTTCAACCCAGTCATCAACCCCCCAGCCTCCAACTTTGGTAAAGCTATTTCAAAATCTAAATGTATTTAACCTAAATTCGCATTTTTCTATGAAAATGTACGATAGAGGCTCTCCTTACATTCAATGATCTTAGCATCCAATTTTACTACAATCCAATGTGCAATCGGGGTGATCTGGTGATGGAAACAGTAACACATCGTATTTTCTAATGTTGAAGAAATTACAGTATTTGGCAGGTTTGGGCATTGATTTCATATTAGATCTCAGCTCAAAACCCATGTCAATTTTTTCATGACTTGGTGACTTAATTATTCTCCCATTGATATTCATGACGATGTGGAAGTTATGGAAAGCCAGAAATGATTGTAGTTATAAGGGTGTGTGGATCAAGCCTTCGTTTGTGATTACTTTGGCTCGGCTATCAGTGGCTCAAAGGTGGAATGTGAACATAGCACAATCAAGCTTTTAATTGAGTCACTATGCTCAGTCTCTCCGCTAAATCAAAAGTTCATCTGTTGGTAATTTTTTTGCTTGATGCAAAAGGATAAAAATAATATATTGAAAGGAGATCCAATCAAGGATTAATTCGGAGGGAATAGCTATGGATGTCCTGCAGGGAACTTTTTTTATTTGATTCGTTGTTCATCAGGCATCTTGTAACTTATAAGCCTAAGCCTTCTTTTTCGTTTTTAGTTATTTTTTTATTTAGGGAAATTGAAAATCACGCCGGGGGTACTATAGCGATCCTGTAGCGACGGATTAAAATTATATACTGTTTTCTCACGTTCCTATATACGTTATATACCGTTTTCATTTTTTTAAATATATACTGTTTACCGAATGAATTTTTATATACTGTTTGTTTATAGTGCCTACTGGCCTGTTTAGAAAAATTTACAGATAAATGAGACTCTTTGGCAATATTTAGGTCTTAATGAAATCAATATTCTAGTCAATTTAGCTCATCAAATTAAGAAAATAGTTTAATTTGACTCATAAAATTTGTCAAAAATATCACAAATTAAAAAGCTACCCTTAATTCATCAAATGTAGCTCTCAAAATTGCGCCACCAAAATTTAGTTATTATTAATGCCAACATATGCACAATTGGAAATGTGTCTAAAGAAAAAATCATCTCTTATCAAATTACTCAATTTCACATGCTAATTGCCAATTTTACACAATCTTAAGTTCATAATTAATGCATCATCTCAAACCAGATTCACAATTGAAGATTCCCTGCAACAAGAAGATAAAAGAACATTACATAACTTCAAATTGGATTTGAGACGTAACATAAAAGACAAAAAATGGCGAAAACACATACTCTCTGATGTTCTTTTCTGTTTTGAGCCATGGAGCCTGCATGAAAAACTTGAATCTTAGTAACTCGTCATCTAATTCAAGATCCAATGTAAAACTAATTATTATTATATACCTGCTCAAAGACATACAAAAATGCAAACAACATTCCGGCAAATACAATCATTGCAACATTAAACCACAAGAGAACATATATAATAGTGTATGGCACCATGTTTTTTATGATCACTTCAAGAATATAGAAAAAACCATGATAATCTCTTCGAAACTTGGTCAGTTCCACGAAGCACATAGAAAAAACCAATAAAATCTACTAAGCTAGAGCTTAGGCATAGAAATATGCCAACTCTATGCAAAATTGGTGCATTTGCATTTGTATCAGTGAAATGAAAAACTAAATGACCATGCGCTATTAGCATTAATGCAAATTCAAAGGACGTAACACCTGGAAATGGATCCTCCTTTTGAAATGGATTAAAATAGAAGCACAATATTAGACAAACAAATAAAAACCACGATTATTTTTCTAAATAACATTGATACAATACAATTGAGGCAAAAAGGAAAAGAAGAAGAGCTAGTTAACTATAAAAGGTTTTCACCAATGATCCATAATTTAGGTGTATTGTTTGCAATTCAAGAGGTTTTGGATTCAAATTTCATTAGCATTTTTTTGTGTTTAATTAAATATGCAACAATTATTATCCTAAAAGAACCATAATAAGACTTTGGATTCTAAATTTATATGTTTGTAAAATTAAAGAACTTCAATCAGAGAAATCTACCTGGGAAGATGATCTATTCTTGTTATTTTGGCTCCGCAAAAGAAAGAGAAGGATTGAATTGATTCTCAAATGAAACTCTATTTCTGAATGATTCTCTAGAAGATCCATAAGCCCTTGTATAGAATCATTTCAACCAATTAGGAGATTTGTGAAGTATGCATCCTAAAAATAGAGATGTCCTTGTTTTCAAAATTTAACAGTTGAAACAACTCGTAAGAAATATGTAAACTAACCAAGTTTGTTATGTTAAACAATTGACTAACACAATGTTGTACACGACATAAAAGATAGCAATGTTCAGCGGATGTTAAACATGAACAATTAAGGGGCTAAATATATATAAATATATATATTAAAAAAAATTACTATAGTAAAATACAATAGAGTTATAATAATATATACTATTTACCAAATGATCCATAGCCTAATTAACATAGACTATTACATATAGACCAAGAAATCGTGTGTTCAAATTCCGACAAATATAATATTCTATTTAGCACATATTTAACAAAGTCTTTAAATCCATCAAATATAAATTGAATCTAAAAAAAATAATATATACTAGTCTGAGAAATTTTTTGTGGTGGGCTTGACCCATCACAATCCTTGTAAAAATCCGTCCCTATCTTTATCGGGTTCCGGATCGTTCAGGTTATGAGTCATCCGAGTTTCAAACATTCATCGTTCCTTCGTTCGTTCTAACTCCGCTGATCGACGGCCAATATTCGAACTATTCTTCTGGAAGAAAGATGCAGAAGGTGAGATTCGAGTTGTAAATATGGAAGCAGACTATTTGGCGGATCATTTCGGTTTTCAAGTCACTCAGGTTAGACTTTTTCCGCTCTAAATACAGATATGGATTATGGATACATATAACATATATATGCACTAATTCGGATACGGGTAAATCGGGTAAAATAAGGATCCGACCCGATATCCATTTGCTTAATAAACCCTAACCAAAATATCGGAGGGTTTTTATTTATTTACAATCTCAAATAAAGCGAGGGAAAATCGCCCAAATTCATTCTTCTTCTTTCTTCTCAAAATTCAGCGCGCGATCTGAGCTAAAGAGAGAAGAAAAATAGATAGATCGGGAGAAGAAGAGATGAAGGAAGAAGAGCTAGAAGCGGTTCGTTTTTTTATTTGATTTTGAGTTGTTATTAGCTGATTTTAGCTCGATCTGTTGCTTGTTGGGCAAGGATTTGATGAGTTTGTGTGTAGAATTGTGGTGATTGAATGGAATTTGATTGAGGATTACTGTTGGAGGTTTGAATTAGGGTTTGGGAATTAGTGAGAGGATTTGACTGGTTGAATGAGCTGAACTAGGGTTGAAGTTAGGGTTTAGGAATTTTTTTTTTTTTTTTTTTTCATCCTTGCTTCTAATTACAGTCCTAACATATTTTTCTTTAATTTCTGTCACAATTTTAGGGCTAGAAGATTAAATTGACTGGTTGAATGAGCTGAACTAGGTTTAAATTAGGGTTTTTTTTTTCATCTTCACTACTATTTTTGCACTCCTAACTTTTTTTCTTAATTTCTATCACAAAATAGGGTGTTAAAGCTGAAGAAATCCAGAAAGATCTAGAAGCTATTGAAGAAACCAAATTAAAGACAGAAAAAGACCAAAAGGAAGAAATTCAGAATCTTTCAGAACTGAAAAATGAAGATATGTCTTGTTTGGACGACATATTAGATAATAAATCAGAAAAAGCTGAAAAGAATAAAATTGAAGCGAGTGAAATAAATGAGGATGTGATAAAAGAGGCGGTAAAGAAAAGAGCTTCTTTCATAAGAGAAAATTTAGAGTATGTAAATTCCAATTTTTTATTTTATTTTATTTATTTATTTTTTTTTGGAAAATATCAACATTTAATGAAATGAAATTACAGAACAATTTCAGCGAAACAATTGAGGCGATTATTAGAGGCGGATTTGAAATTGGAAGAGAAGTCTCTTGATGCGTACAAGGATTTTATCAGCAAAGAAATAGAGAAAGTAAGAATATAATTATCTTATCAAGTCAAACTTTTCTTTGCTTAAGAATATAATAGGGGGAAAGCTGCGAAAATAACCTGTACATTATTCAGATATTGCAAAAAATCCTCTGTATTTTTGAAAATTTCCAAAGAAGGGCCTTCTATTTTCAAGAAATTAAAAAATTAGAGGGGCTTTTTTTGCAATTTATAATAATGCATAGGCTTTCTGAATTTTTTAAAACTAAAGGCTTTTTTTTTGCAATTTTCACTGCAGGGACTTTATTGCAAATTTGCATATAATTTATCTTTTAATCTGGTTATTTATCAAGCTGTTGCTATTCATAATGAACCCCCAAGAATAAATAGAAAAGCGTGTTTGTTGCTTTATTATTTTACTTATTTTTTTGTACCGTTTCCCTCTTTTTAGGTTTTAAATTCACCAGAAGAGCCCAAAAAATCTGAAAAAAATGGAATGAATAAAGATACCAAAAAAGCTTCCATAAAAGATACTAAAAAGGATACCAAAAAAGTTACCAAAAAAGTTACTGAAAAGCCAAAAGCCTCAAAAAGGTCTCGCGAAGAAGATTCTGAAGAGTCAGACAAGGACCAAAGTGAAAATTCGCAAAATTCTGAGGAGGTAAAACCGAAAAGGAAAAAAACGGCAGTATATAAGAAAGTAAAACCGAGCGCTAAAAGTCCAGTTGTAATTATTGAAAAAGAAGAGAAGAAAAAAGATATTGGTTATTCAAAGGTTAATAAAAAGAAGAGTGTGAGTAAGAAAAGTAGAGGGACTGAAGAGGAAAAAGAGGAAGAAATGAGGGTTGATTCTGAAAAAAGTCATAGTGAGTCTGGTAATTCATCCGGTGAAGAAAATTCAAAGGTAAATTTTAATTTTTAAATTTAGGGTTAGAAGAATTAAGCACTGATTTGAGTCAATTGAGCCTCAAGTTCAATTTGTCCTGTTGTTAATTGTTCAATTAAACCTCAATTAAGCCTGTTTTATTTTAGCTTTATCTTTTTTGACCTAAATTGTTCATTAAATTGAATTTTCTTTGAAGGAAAAGAGAGCTGTTTCTTTTAGCCAATTCTAATAATAATACATACTTTTTGAAATATAGAAAAACACACGTATTTATCCCTCAATTCATCCTGTCCTTAATCATGCAAATTAACCCATTTTATTTCAGCCTCAATTAATAATTATAACCCAAAAAATTGGGCATAAAATTGAAATCTGAAGGGGAAAAGAACAGTATCAAGCAGTATCGTTCAACTAATTACAATAATAATAGATATTTTTTTAAATATTTGTACTTTTGCTTTCGGTTGACTAAGTCAAACTTGAATTTTTCAGAAATCGCAGAAGAAGCAGAAGAAAAAAGAGATTGGTTCTTCAAAGGTTAATAAAAAGAAGAGTGTGAGTAAGAAAAGTAAAGGGACTGAAGAGGAAAAAGAGGAAGAAATGAGGGTTGATTCTGAAAAAAGTCAAAGTGAGAGTGGTAATTCATCTGGTGAAGAAAGTTCAAAGGTAATTTTTTTTTGAATTTAGGGTTAGAACCAAGCAGCAATTTGTCTCAATTGAGCCTCAAGTTCAATTATCCTGTTCTGAATTGTGCAATGAAATGACAATTTAACCCGTTTTATTTTATCATCTTTCTTGACCTAAATATAGGGTTTCAATGACCTAAATTGTGCATAGAGAGCAGTTTCTTTTAGCTCATTGTGATAATAATAATTATAATAATAGGTACCTTTTGAAATATAAAAAAACGCAGAACATATTTATGCTTCAATAATTCATCCTGTCCTTAATCTTGCAATTAAGCCCATTTTTGGCCTCTATTTTGTAATTTTAACCTAAATTTCACCGTAAAATCAAAATCTGAAGGAGAAAGGTGCAGTGTCTTTTAACTAATTGTAATAATAATATTAGGTATTATTTGAAATTTATGTTCTTTTTCTTTCAGTTGACTAAGTCAAACTTGAATTTTTTCAGAAATCGCAGAAAAAACAAGAAAAGCCGAGCCCTCAAGTGTACGGAAAGAAAGTCGAGCATTTGAAATCCATTATCAAATCATGTGGAATCACGTAATAAATTATTATTATTTCAATTATTATTTACTTTTTAATAGAAAATTATTATTTATTTATTTATACCATTTATGCTATTTCCTTCTCATTTTGTGAATCTCTTCAACTAATTTGATGAGAAATTTTGCTAAAAAGCCCCTGCATTATGCCTCAATTGCAAAAATACCCTCTATTCTTAAACTTTTAACAAAAAATAACCCCTACTTGTAATTCCCCTCTAATGGTTTTATATTATTCCAGCTAAAAACCCTTGATTAGTTCTTTTTAGAAAAGAGTATATTATTTTTTTTCAATTATTTTTTGCAAAAAAGTTCCTCTATTCTCAAAAATAGAAAAAGAAGACCTATCTTTAATTCCCTCTAGTTGTGTAAACGCTACTGCAACTAAAAACCCCTTCATTCATTCTTTTTAGAAAATGATTATTTTGTAATTTCAATTATTATTATTTTCTCTCTCATGTTGTTTCTCTCTCTTAAACAGTATCGCTCCAACGGTTTATAAAAAAGCGAAACAGGCGCCTGAAAATAAAAGAGAAGCAGTTTTGATTAAGGAATTAGAGGATTTACTAAAAAAGGAAGGCCTCTCTACTAATCCTTCCGAAAAAGGTAATAAACAAATTTCAGGGTTCAAATTTATTTATTTATTTATTCGCTACATATTTTACTTCATGTTAAATTCGCAAAAGAATCCCTGCATGATGCCTAAATTTCAAAACCCCCTCTTTTCTTCAAAACTTCAAGAGATAACCCTTACCATTAATAACAGTATTATAATACTATCCACCTGTGTTAGATTAGGGCTTAGGGTTTAGACTATCCCTAAATTGCAAGAAAGCCCTCTATTCTTCGAAAAAGTTAAAATCGAAAAAATCCTGTGTCTACTACTGTTAGTTAATCTGCCTCTAAAAGCCCTCTCCAAACTTCCTCAATAAAAAAATAAAAAATAATAATTAATAAATAATCATTTCCCATTTGATGTTACGTAGAAACCTTAGAAATTTGTACAGGAATAGTGTATACTCATAAATAAACTCAAAAGATATATATAAAAAATTTCATATCTGGATGTTAAAACCCTCTTCTCTTCAAAATTTCAAGAGACAACCCTTACCATTAATAACAGTATATTAATACTATCCACCTGTGTTAGATTAGGGCTTAGGGTTCAGACCATCCCTAAATTGCAAGAAAGCCCCTCTTTTCTTCGAAAAAGTTAAAATCGAAAAAATCTGCCTCTACTACTGTTAGTCAATCCCCTGATTAGTTCTTTCCAACGTTTAGAATATACTAATATTATCCATCCATTCGCGTTAATTTTCTACTTTTTCTTTTTTTTTTCTTTTGGAGAGTAGAAATAAAGGACGTGAAGAGGCGGAAGGAGAGAGCCAAAGAGCTCGAAGGCATCGACACGAGCAACATCATCACGAGCTCCCGCAGGCGGGCCTCTTCCTTCTGGGTGCCCCCTCCCAAGCCTCCCAAGATCGATTCTGATTCTGATTCTGATTCCGAATCCGAAGAAGAGGAGGAGGAAGAAGATAATGATGAGGTCACCGATGACGTCATCGAGGAGGATGATGCGGGCGGTGATGTCAGCGGCGGGGATGATGATGGGGAGGATGGAGATGGAGATGGAGATGGAGATGAGAAGAAAGGATCCGAGAAAGGTAACTATTAGATACTCATTGTTGTATATTAGGGAAATAATATTATTTAACACCCAATACATGTTCTATCGAGAATAATTTAATAAAGAAGCAATGAATAAATAATTGTTATTCACTACTTTGTGCAAAATTTCGTCTCGAGTCAAATTTTGGAGATTGTTTTCTTTTCAAGTGTAAGGATAGCCTACGTGTTTAGGTTTGTATATGATAATTTTCTTTTTTTGTCTTGTAGATGATGGTGGTGATGAAGATGATGGGGAGAAAGAATCTGCCAAAGGTATGTTTGATATTGGATTGTTATGTAGACTAGGAAAATTACGAAATTGCCCCCTCGCGAGTAAATGATGGATTCTTAGTTTAGTTGTTTATTTGGTGAATGATAATTAGTGGAAGGAAGAAATATTAGTTGTTGGCTGTGAATGAAGATTTGTATGATTAATTTGGTTCTTGAGAGAAGTATTTGCGCAAATTAGTGAATATTTTAATGAGGAGGCAACAACTAATTGTTATTTACTACTTTGAGCAAACTCTTATCTCAAGAACCAAATAGAATTAATTATACAACTTTTCATTCATAGCAAATTCAGAGATTATTATTCTCAAGTATAATGGTAGGGTTTGTATATAAGGGCATTATTATATATTTTTTCTTATAATTTTTTTTCTGCTTTGTAGATGAAGACAAGGAGGAGAGCGACTGATGTATTCATCAATTTGTTTAGTTTCAGAGAGTTGATAAGTCGTTGTGTTAGCAAATTGTAGTTTGATACCTAAATATTTAGGGTTTAATTGCAGAAATTAGGAGAACAATATTATCAGCACCGAGAGATTTTTATTTTTAGCCGTGTATTATTATTAGGATTGATTAGATATTTAGTTTGTTAAGTATTGTTATTTGTAGTGATGTTAAGTCTGCTCTTTTGTTATGACATGTCATGGTATGAACAAATAAGACCATGGCATGTTGTACAAATGATGATGTGGCAAAGCAATAATATAAATGAAAAGAGATTGGCCATCAAAATAATATACCAGGGAAAGAACATCTTAGAAACTCCACACTTCAGAACAACACAAACAGTACTCAAATTATCCAAACAACAATGATGCAAACAACATACTGGAACACTTTCAAACATCCAAACAAGAACAAGAAACAAAGACTAACTACACAACCAACCAAGTCATAATAAAAATTTCCTTATTCATCTTTCGTAGAATGCATCATTAACCACTAGTGCTCTGAATATGGTGGAGTTCCCTCTATCAATTCCTGACGACACCATTCTCTACAATCCATTTGGAACATGTAATCAATGGAAATTTAGAGGATTGTATGATTTTATCAACAATATAATGTTGGGTACGACACAAATGATCACTACTTTGGAATTTCAAGCTTAATGAAGAAATATTTGAAGATAAATTTGAATAATAAAGAAACTTACACGAATTGAAGTAGGATGAGAAGGAAAACTTGGCAATAGAACTATGAAGAGATAGTTCAATTTTGGTATGAATTTCCTCTTCCTTTCAACCCCTATTTATACTTGGAAGACCAAAATCGTAATAATCACACAATATAGGGATTTTGATATGTCCAATTTCATTAATAGAGTAGAAATATGCCACATATACCTGGCATTGGGTGTTTATCTTTGTATTATATCATTTTATGTTATTGTTGATTTCGTAAATTCTGAAGATATGCTGTCGTGTCAGCGATTCAGGATAGACTCGGCGTTGTCTTTAAATTCTAGATTTGGATATTTAATTTTTTTTATGTCATATTCAATATTTAGATGTATTACATTAAATGATCGCCCGAGTTAAATCTTCCTAACTTCTTGTGCTTTCCATCTTTCATTAAGGACCGGCCCAGTAGTATTACATAGTTCCACACCAAATGCTTCCAATTTTAGAGGGCCTCATAAATTATGTATTTTCCTATGTTATATAATATAATAACCCAAACAATTAACTTTAAGCTCACAAATACACAATCCATTCTCTAGCCACAAGCCCATGCGAGAAAGGTAAAGAATATTTAGAAGCAAAGAAATATGATTTATCTTTCAATCATCTCTTGTGTATTAACTACAAGACACATCCAATATTTCTTATGATGTTTATAGCATGAGAGAAAGTGAAATGTGGACTTAAGTTTGTAAGTTAAATGGAGAAATATCCTCCTTGGAACATATCATGGCATGAATTGTTAGTAGGGGTGTAAACGGGCCGAATGTTATCTGAACTGACCTGAACTAGACTTGAAATAGATCTGGATCCTAATAAAAAAATTCGGATCTGAATCAGGATCCGGGTCTTTTATTCTTATCCATATCCGAATCTAGTATTGAATTTTGTTGTCGGATTCGGATACAGATCCGGGTAAAATCCTATTGAATGGTTACTTGGATTTCTCTTGAGATATTCTATTCAACTTAGTTTTGGATTTGATTTACGAATTGCAATCCTAGAATACTATTTTTATTCTTTGTATATACAGTACCGAAGTTAATAATTTAAATAAGTTTTCCTTATATTTATGCGTTTCTTGCATTGTTTGTTATTATCTCTTGCATATCTTTTTATCAGGTGAAATTTGTGGTGTTTATATTAATTGAGTTAACCATAATTAGGTACATACATGTTCAACAAAAGTCTCATGAGAGAAAATTTGTCCATAACACCCTATTTTTCCCCAACCACTTCTAATAAATCTAAGAACATAAAATATTGTTTGAAGTATTTTCTTATTTTATTTTAATGTTAATAGTTCTTTTTTTATCTGGTTGTGTTTGTTTTGAGTGTTGTTAGTGTTCTTTTTATTTGGCATGTATGTATTTAATTTGTTATTTAATTTGTGTGCTATTGGTTCTTTTTATTTGGTTATGTTATTTTGAAGCAAAGTTCATCGCATTTAAAATGACTTGAAAGGATATTATATATTCCAATTATCCAAACAATAATATAAATGAAAAGAGACTGGGAACCGAAATAACAAACAAGGGAAATAACATCTTAGAAACTCTACACTTTAACCGACACAAACAACATGCTTTGAAACTCAACAGTTTGAACCAACACAAACAACAGTCAATTATCCACATAACAACAATGCAAGTAACATACTTGAACAACACTTTCAAACATCCAGACAGAAACAAGTAACAAAAGCTAACAACACAACCAACCGAGTCACACTAAAAATTTCCTTATTCATCTTTCCAATACCACGATACTTGTGCTTCACTGGAGGAATCCTTGGTCGACGAGTGGTTTCAGAACGAAAAGGTCCGCACCAGCCTCCATAAAAAGCAATTCATCATCCGCTTCAGACAGACCCACGATCCTCACCGAATTATCCATTGACCTAATGCGATTTGTGGCCTGTCGCACAAAAATAGATTCAAGTTAGACGAGAATTTACCATATTGTGATAATTTATACTATACCTCTAGCCCGTCCATAACGGGCATCATTTTGTCAATCAAAACGAGGTCATATTTTGCCCCGTTAATGAATAGATTTACTGCATCAAGACTGCTCTCAGCACGATCGACCTCAAAATAAAATAACCTTAGCATGCGGTTGTATGATTGTCTCTCGTAAAATTGATCATTAATTACTAGAGCTCTAAATATGATAGCGTTGTTCACCTCAGTTTCCGACGATGCCATTCTCTACAATCCAGTCGGTACATGATTTCAAACTTAATATAGAAAGATTTGAAGATAGCTTAGATTAGTAAAGAAACTTACAAAAGTTGGAGTAGTTTGAGAAGAAAAACTTCCTAATAGAACTATGAAAAGATGATTCAGTTTTGATATGGATTTATTCTTCTTTTCAACCTCTATTTATACTTGGGAAATCAGAGTCATAATCATCACACAATATAAAAAATTTGATATGCTCAGTTTCATTAGCAGAGTAAAATTTTCCCACGTATTTATCTGACACTAGCTGTCTATCATTATATTATGTCATTTTATGTTATTTTCATTCAGTAAATCCTGAAAATGTACTGTCATGTCAGCAGTTCAAAATAGACTCGGCATTTTGTCTTTAAATTCTAGATTTAAACATTTTAACTTTTTTTACATCATATTCAATCTTAAATGTATTACATTAAATGCTCGCTCGAGTTAACACTTTCAAATTTCTCATATTTCCCATCTTTCATTCAGGGCCGGCCCAGTAGCATGAAATATGGAATTGACTTCCAGAGACAGAAATATGGAATTAACTTCCACCGAGAGAAACCCATAATCAAATTCCATAATCAGAATTATCTTTCTTACCTCTTTTTCTCTTCAAATATCAGATAATAAATAATAAAAATATGAAATTAAATTCCACAGAGAGGACCCAGAATCAACTTCCATAATGAGAATTATCTTTGTTACATGCCTTTTTTTTGCCTTTCAAATATCATATATAATAATATATACACCTTTCCTTTCCCTCTATCTCTTCTTTCTCTCAATAACTAACTAAAAAAAACCATGTTCGTTTTTCCACTCTCACTCTCTTCTCCATCTCTTCTTCTCTTCCCTCCTAAAACCCTAACATCACACTCTATCTTCACCCCTGCGCTCCGCCACCACTCGCTCCGGCGGGACCGGCGGAACCACCTCTCGGTCTGCGCCTACGGGGACGGCGACGGCGGGGACCTCCCGGACTTCTCCGGGGACGAGTACTTCGACGAGGAGCTCGAGGACATCGACAACGAGAAGGACTACGAGATCGAGTACGACAACATCTGGCCGGCGGCGGCGGCGGCTCAATCCGGCGAGGACTTTGCTCTCGCGCCGTTGTCGAGTGGAGGGTTCATTAGCACGGAAGGGTGGGAGGCGGATACGGTGGTGAATTACAGGATCAATGAGGAGGAGTTTCATAAGATTAGTCTCCTGCATTGTGATTTTTTTGTTAGAAGACATCCTGATCCTGATGAAAATGTGTATGATTTCAGAGAGGTGAAAAAAGTTTGAGGCATTTTAATTCGTATTTTAAGCAATTTTTGGTATAAGGGGAATTTTGAAGGTATTTTAATTATTGGTATATGGAAAATTTAAAGGTGTTTTAATCATTTTTTTTCTTTTTATCCAAATCCTCTTTTGATATATATATATATATATATATATATATATATCTTGTGTTGTAATTAATGTAAACATGTGTACAAATTTGAGCCTTTTAGTTCATAATTTTATTTACTTTTTCTTTGCATAAAATCCTTTTTTATATTATTTATCTTGTATTGTAGTGTTTCCAAGGTTGTACACATTTGAGTCTTTTAATTCATATTTAATTTATTTTTTCTTTATATAAAATCCTTTTTTGATACTATTTATCTTGTGTTGTTGTATTTCTGAAACAGATGTACAAGTTCTGAGTCTTTTAATTCGTCTTTTAATTAATTTTTATGTAAATAAAGTCTTTTTTATGTGATTAATTTGTATTTTAATTCATTTAAACAGATGTATGTAAGTCCTCCAGATACTGATGTATACTCAATTCCAAAAGTTCTTGCTCCCATGCCTCAAAAGGTAATATTCTTAAATTAATTTACAAAATAAATTTATGGGAAATTTGCAAGAAAGCCCCGCCAATATTGGGAATTGCAAAAGATTGGAAATTGCATGTTCTTTAGGAAAGTGAAAAAAGTCCTACCATTTGTTAAGATCTAATACCGTTATTTAAGACATCTTAATCACTTTAATTAATATTCTTTTTAATAAATTAATTCTTACAAATGGTAGTTTTTTTTTGCGTTTTGGGTCTTTTTTACAATTTTTAATTATGAAGTTTGTTTTTGCAAATTTGCCACAAATTTTAAAGAACAAAGGGTCTTTTGCATTTTTCAATAATGGAGTTTCTTTTTTTGCAATTTAAGCATAATGCATCATTTGTTTTTTCAAAATTCTCAAATTCATCACTTATTTAACAATTTTCATTGATTAATTTAAAATTTCAGTCTATACGCTGTACAAAGAAAAATTTCCCACAAATTTTAAAGAACAAGGGGTCTTTTGCATTTTCCAATAATGGAGTTTCTTTTTTTTTTGCAATTTAAGCATAATGCATCATTTGTTTTTTCAAAATTCTCAAAATTCGTCGCTTAATTAATAATTTTCATTGATTAATTTAAAATTTCAGTCTATACGCTGTACAAAGAAAAATTTCGGATTGTGGAAAACCACCGAGCCTGCAGTCGAAAGATTTCGCGACCCATTATACAAAGTTGATAGACAAATTATGAAGGTATAATTTAATAATTATTTCACTTTTTAATTTTGCCACAAATTATATATATTTTCTAAATATTAAATATGAAAAAAATGTTTTTTTAGGTTTTCTTGACGAAACATTATAGAAACAGGAGAGTAGATGACTCAGATTTCGTTCTTGATTTTGAGGAAATTTACGTGATTGACTCAAAAACAAAATCAATTACAAGAGGCAAAGTTGTGGTAAGTTCAATTAATATGATTATATTTTATTTTTTTAGTTTGAATTTTATCTAATTTTTTGTTTTTTTATTATTTTTATTTTTTGATAGGTTACGGTGCCTGGAGGGAAAGAAAGGAATAGAAAAAATGACTTGTTAATAATTCGTGATAATGGCACTTCTTTCAAAATTATACAAGAGGTAATATATTTTCTAATTTTTTTCTTTTTATTTTCGGGAATTTTTTCAAAAACTAGCTATATTTTCTGGTATTTATGTTAAAATCCCAATCTTTTGGAAAATTATAAAAGCCCTACTTTTAAGTTTTAACTTATTATTTTACAGAAACCGTCCTAACTCTAACTTTTATTTTAACCCCTGGCCCCTAATTTACAACATATAATAATGATAAATAATATATTAAAAACATTTTGCAATTTAATATTTATTCATCTATTATTTCAAAATAAGTTAAGATGTATTCATATTATTTGTTTGTTAAATAAAAATGTGTTAGGTTTTAACTTAAAAATTAAAGGAATTAAAGTTGGTATTTGTTTTCTAAACAATAAAAAGTAAACTTAAATTTTTTTTATGATATTCCAAAAGTTTTTTTTTGTAAATACCATAAATTATAGTATTTTCTTTTTACATTCACCTTCTAACTTTTAATTTTTTTACAGAATGAAAGAGACGATCCTCAAACAGTAATAGAGAAAAAAGATTGGAAAAAAACAAGGACTGATTTGGAAATATATCTGAGAAAATTTAGAGATTTTCGTAAATCAAATTGGTTTTAGACTAAAAAACTTAAAATATAATTTTTTGCATTTTGAATTTAGCTTGAGTTATGCCTAGCTACGTAGAGAAATTTTGTATGGTTTGAAATGAAAATAGTTTGGATTGTCAATTTGAGTGTTTGAATTATCTATGTATCTTGTAAAATTAGCATAATATTTTTAGTGAGGTTGATGATATTCCATAGTAAATTTGTAGTTTTTTTTCTTGTTCGATCAAACAATCACCAAATCAAAACTAGTTTACAGTATATAGGGCAATCTTTATTTTTTCTTTCTGTAGTGAATATGGTTTAAGAGTTCATTTTCATTATGTTGATACCTTCTACACATGTTAAACATAGATGAAAATTGAGAAAAACTAAGAAAAAGATAAAAATGTGTCCTCATCTCACCATTAATACATAAGAAGAGCGTTGAAAAGCAGAAAATATAATAAAATGTAAAGATAATTAGATGCTTG
Source organism: Juncus inflexus (assembly GCA_024447665.1). Lineage (NCBI taxonomy): Eukaryota > Viridiplantae > Streptophyta > Magnoliopsida > Poales > Juncaceae > Juncus > Juncus inflexus. The sequence goes on from JAJHPC010000004.1 coordinate 8,214,055, forward strand.
GATGTTTTTAATTATTTTGTGTATTTGTACTGCTACAATACTATTTATGTGTCGTTATCTTAAATAGATGTTCAGGATATACGACATTTATGGCTCAAATTAAAAATGGATATGGAGGTGCAATACTACCGAATTTTATCTTAAAAAGTCAATTTGATATTGATTGAAGTAATTCTCTTTATTAAAGTACTCCCTCTTTTTATTTTCTTTACAATAAAAAAAATCATATATATCATGATTTGTAACAAACAATATATTAACATATAAATTTAAATGTTTAAAATTAAAAAAACACATAATAATACCAAAAATATCATATTTTATTAAAGATTCCTTCTTTTTTTCTTTATTAGTTCACAAATTCTCTCTTTTTATTTTGGGACTTGATACGCACTACCGGCTTATTTATCATCAACATCGTCGGAATTTCAAAAAAAAAATATATAATATAACAAAATTATAAAAAAGATATATTAATATACGAAAAAAATGTAGATTAAACATATAAAAATGTATATTAATATACAAAATATATTATTTTCAATTAGTTCTATTCAAAGAATTAATGTACAACTAAAAATTGATTACGACGATGTTTAGTGTTGTTTAAGTTGGTGATATAAATGGTTTCTCTTTATTTAATAACCAACTCAAAATAAATTATGGATTTTTTTCCCTCTCTTCACAAAGCTCATGCTTCCTTCCTCATCTCTTTGTCTTCTTCCCCCAACTTGTAATTTTCATTTCATTTCCACCCTTCCAAATCTCTCAATTCTAAATGTCACCCACCACTCACTCACTCACTAACAAATTTACAATACACCACACAATGATCCCTCTTGAACTTGCTCGAATCTAACAAGTTAATTTGATCTTAATTTACCTAATTCTTCTTATTTAGGTACTCCTTTTTATTTTCATTACAATAAAAAAATCATATACATTATGATTTATAACAATATATTAACTTATAAATTGAAATGTATAAGATTAAAGAACGCATACTAACACCAAAATTATCATATTTTATAACGATATATTAATTATTATATCCAACTTGTAATTTTCATTTCATTTCATTTCCACCCTTCCAAATCTCTCAATTCTAAATGTCACCCACCACTCACTCACTCACTCACAAATTCACACTACACCACACAATGAATCTAACAAACTAAACCATTCAAACTCGGCCATGTCTCGTCCGCCGGAGAAGATGGCGGAGCGGGCTCGTCAGGCGGCGGCGAGGCCGGAGAGGATGGCGGCGGACTTCTTCATGGGCGGCGGCGCGGCCGTGCTGGCCAAGACCGGGGCCGCCCCGATCGAGAGAGTCAAGCTGTTGTTGCAGAACCAAGGCGAGATGATCAAACGAGGGTACATTAAACAGCCTTATTTGGGCATTAGAGACTGCTTTCTCAGGGTTTTCAGAGAAGAAGGCGTGCTTGCGTTTTGGAGGGGAAATCAAGCTAATGTCATCCGATATTTCCCCACTCAGGTCTCAAATTTGTATAAAAATTCTATCTTTTTGTCTCCCTTCATAAATTCTTCCCTCAATTTCATTTTAACTCATCAATTTTCACAATTTTTTATACTAACAAAACCACCATGTATATGATAATTTCAATAAACAAAACCGAACAAACACTAGTATCTTTCCAATTTCCTTTTTTAGGGATTTAATTTCGCATTTAAAGGCTACTTCAAGATTTCAATTTTCTGAATTATTGTAGCTTTTTGTGTCAATTAATAATTTTGTTTTGATAAATTTCGTTTTAATTGGATAAATTTGTAGAAAATCATATGACCTTTCTGATTTTGTCTATTGGTAAGTAATAAAACATCTATTAACATAATGAACCAACTACGGAATTCAACTAATACTACTTAATTAACACCTACATTTTTACATTTTTTCCTTTCTTCGAAGTAATTATCTTCCAATTCCCCCTTTTTCAGGCATTTAATTTCGCATTTAGAGGCTACTTCAAATCAATCTTCACCCCAAAAAAGGAAGATGGACACCTCAACTATCTACTCAGCAACATCGCGTCAGGCAGCGCAGCAGGAGCCGCCACGTCATCGCTCCTCTACCACCTCGATTTCGCGCGGACCCGGCTCGCCACGGACTCAATAAACCGCCACGTCAGCACGAAAAGACAGTTTACAGGATTGTTGGATGTGTATAGAAAAACTATAGCTAGTGATGGCTTTAAGGGTTTGTATAGAGGATTTGACGTTAATATTGTTGGAATAACTCTGTATCGAGGCCTTTATTTCGGGATTTATGATACGGTGAAACCCATCGTGCTTGTGGGGCCCTTAGAGGTGAGTTATTATTAGTATTATTATTAAGGAAATTTGCAAAAAAGCCCCTACATTATAAGAAATTACGAAAAAGCCCCTCTATTTTGCAAAAGTCCTATATCTATCAATTTAATTTTCTTTATCTGGCGTTTGGAACTTTTGCAAAATAGAGGGGCTTTTTTGCAATTTCTGATAATGTAAGGGCTTTTTTTGCAATTTAGGCGTAATGTTAGTTAGGCGTGATGGTGTGAAGGGTTTTTATAGAGAATTTGAGGTTAATATTGTTGGAATAACTTTGTATCGAGGCCTTTATTTCGGGATTTATGATACGGTGAAACCCATAGTGCTGGTCGGCCCTTTAGAGGTAAATTTGTGAAAAGCCCCTAGATTATCAGAAATTACAAAAAAGCCCCTCTAACTTGCCAAAGTTCTAAAATGGTGGTAGATAAACAGTATTAAATTGATGGATATAGGATTTTTTGCAATTTCTGATAATGTAAGGTTTTTTTTGCAATTTAGGAGTAATGTTAGTTACGGCCTTTGTTTATTCTTTATTTATAAATTCTTTTATTTTTATTATGCATAAAAGCCCCTACATTACTAGCAATTGCAAAAGAGTCCTTGCAAAAGTAAAAAATAGTCCCTCCTGTTAAGCTCTCTTTTAACAGTGAATCCATAGATAATGGACGGGTTTTTTTTGCAGTTTGCGACAATATAGGGACTTTTTTCGCAATTTATGCATACTACTGAGGCATTTGCTTATTATATAATTTATTTATTTTCCTAATTTTTTTAGAGAAATATTTTCAGCAGCATTATCCTGCGTTCCGTGTTTAATTTGTATTTTTAGATTATAAAATAAATCCATAGATAATGTAGTGTTCATTTTTTATTAAATCCATAGATAATGCAGTGCTTATTTTACAATACAAGCACTTTTGTTTTACAATTTTGGCATAATATAGCATTTTTATTTCTTCCTCTTTGTCATTATTCTTATTTGTTTAATTTATATTTTTGGATTATAAAATCTCCTTATATAAAGTATTTTTATTTTCAGATTTCCAATAACACAAGGACTTTTCACAACTTAGCCATAATACTAACCCTTTTATTTCTTCTTCTTTACCACCATTTAAATTCATCATTCTCATTTTCTCAATTTTAGGGCAATTTTTTGGCGAGTTTTGCGCTCGGTTGGTGCGTGACGATATTTTCCGGAATTTCCGCGTACCCATTCGACACGGTACGCAGGCGGATGATGCTGACATCAGGCCAGACGGGAAAGTACCGAAACGCCCTTCATGCGGTAAAACATATAATTAACAATGAGGGAATTTCGGCACTTTTCAGGGGCGTAACTGCAAATGTGTTCTCGAGTATGGCTGGTGCGGGGGTTTTGGCGGGTTATGATCAGATTCATAAGTTTGTTCATAGAAAAGAAACAAAGTTGAGGATTGAAGGGGGGTTGAAATGATTAGTGATTTTGTGCATAGTTTTTTGTAATTTTGAGAAAATGTATATTAGTAATGGTTTAATAATGCTATATATCATTCTTGATTAAGTTGATGATTTGTTAGAATGTGCATAATACAATTTATTATTTACAAGTACAGAAACGCCTTTCATGCCGTGAAGCATATTGTTTCTAGTGAGGGGATTTCGGTGCTTTTTAGGGGCATAACTGCGAATGTGTTTTTGATATGATCAAATTCGCAAGTTGGTTGAGAGGAAACATAATAGATGAAAAGATTTGTGATTTATTGTGGGGTTTTGTGCATAATTTTTTGTAATTTTGAGAAAATGTATATAAGTTGTGATTTTAATAATGTAATATGCAATTTTGAATTGATTATTTAAGTTGGTCAGAAAAAGAGATCTGTATAGCTGACAAATCTGGACATATTTGGTAGCTGAATATTTGGCAATTATAGTGAAATTTGAAAAACGAAATTTTAAGGAAAAATTCAGGATTCTCCTTCTCTGGTGTTCAAGAAAATTTACTCAATATTTCTTAGTGAGATTAGGGAGAAATTAGTGAGCGAGTTAGTTGTTATTTGATTGAAAGAAATCCTCGTAAGTTTTGTTTCATCATTTCGTCCTGAGTTGTTATAAAGTAAACGGTGAATCGTGGTCTTGTAAAAGAAAATACTATTTGGATTAGTGTAATCAAGAAGCCAAAATGCATATCTGGAGAATAGGCGCTCGTGAACGTGGTAGGGGCCGCTAGTGAGAATGAGTAATTACAGCATATGCAACCACCTAGCCGAACTTCGTCAACTGATCTCGTGTTCGATAGCTTTATTTATCTATTTCTTTATTAATACAAACTATCCATCTAAAAATTAATAAATCTAAAAATTACAAAACCCTAAAAGTCAAATTCACACTTCCTCACGAACTTGATCTTTTAAGTTTTACACCCCCCTGAGTTGTTAGTGAAGATTATGTTGGAAGGTTAATTTTGGTTTGAACCGATTCTTATTGGATAAATTGGGTTGAATTTTCATGTGTTAGGTCTTAATTAAGGTTAGTTTTGATGGATTTACGTCTAAGCTGGATGAATTAGTATAAAGTTTTTAGTTTTTGTGCAGATGTTCTAGTTATTTTCTAGGTTTTCAGTTTCTTATTTTGATTTAAATTGAAATATCTATATTTAAAATATGTGCACAATTTCAGTTGTTTGTGCGTTGATGATTGAAATTGACTAAATTGGGTGTAAATTAGTCCATAATTGACTCAGTAAAATTGTGTTCTTGATATATGCAGGAGTTGTATGCTCCACTAAAAAAATAATGATGATTTTGAAAGGATGGATTGACACACTTGGTTAAAGAGATAAGATGATGTCGATATGATTGTTTTTCTTTATATATTAATCATACTATACGCGGGATTCAAACCCCTCATCTATGGAATGATGGAATCAACATCTTACCATTAGTCTATTCTAGTGGTGGTGTGGATATGGTTGTTTGTGCCTTAAGCTTTGATGTTGGTTTTTTATTAATGATGTAAATATTGTTTTAGGTTTAGTGTTAAGGGATGATTGATTGTATTTTGTTACGTTATTTTCTTGATAACACATACATATATGTATCAAATATACGTTTTACATGGGATATAGTATTATCCAAGATTATTAATATTATAAATATTTAAATATATTTAGATATAAATTGTTGGGTGATACAAGTAAAAATGGTAAAATAAAACAATAATGGTAATTAAAATATAAGTTGTCTAATAAAACAAAGAAATAAAATGGTTCTGTGGCTCGAATTCGTGTCTTCAACTTAGCGGCCAAGTAATGGAACCACCTATACAAAGTCAGGCTTTGTGGTATATTGATGTTTATCCGGATTATAATGTGGAACCGACTGTATCTTTAATTTGGTATAATATAGTACCCTTCTTGCTCATTGCGGTTATGGAAAAATAATTCCTTCTAAAACTTCTATAACATAAAGAAAGATGAACCAAGTGAGAGAAAATGATTTATAAAACACATCAGTTGAGAGAATTTTTTTTGTCCTCCCAGTAAATTCAATCAAGCTGCGTACTTGATCCTACTTATTATGTTTATTTGAATTTCCATTCTCTTTTTTTTTTGGTCATTGTCCTCTTTTATACATTCTAAAATCGTGGACCGCACGTGCTTAGGATTGGTATAAACAAATAAGAATCTGAAAACTTGGCTAGTAATTACAGATCAGATTTATTGTGACTTGAGATTCCTCTATGTTGTACTGGCCCATTTAAGTATTTCGAACAACTCAGCGAATCAAAGAGGTGGTATAAGAATTCTATGGGCTAACTAATTAAATAATGTACTCAATATGTTGTATACAATGTAATGAGTTATTTATTTGATGTATGAATGATCGTTGTGCCTTTCAAACATAATATTTGCAACATGCTATCAAATCAAAAGATGTTGTACAAAAATTCTTTAAAATATGCCGGGACCACCACTCATCTTTTCTTCTCCCAAATTTTGTTTTTATTTGTTTTTCAAAAATACCCAATAAAGCACAAAATTCTCAGGAAATAAATAATCATAAAATTTTCAAAACAATTATTTCTACAAATTATGCTTAAGGAATTGTTTTCACTGTTTATGATTCAACAAAGAATATTTTTAAAATAACATTTTTTCACAATAATATTCTTAAGATTTTTCTTTTAAATTATTTAAAAAACATATTTTGAAAAAAATTGTTTTGTATGAATACTTTTTCACAATGATTTTGAACTCTTCAAGCGAGAATTATTTTATAAGAAAGAAAGAAAAATTAATTAATTAGTGTATATAGAATTTGAACATCCATGATGTCTTGTATCTCAAACAAGATACTCTACTACTATCTTATGAGATCATTTGTTTTTCTCAATTATTTGAAAGAATATTTTTTCACAATGATTTCAATAAAAAAAACCATTCTTATTTAAAAAAAATTCAAGTTAAATAGTAATTTTCAAATTATTTATCATATATGTAACTTACACAAATACATTTTCTTAGTAAATTTTTTTACGATAGTTCATAAGATGTCATGTGAGCATCCATATAAACATGCTGGCGATTGACGGTCATATTACTACTTAATGTTGAGGACTGGTTGAAACAAAATTGGAAATGTTGATTTAACAAAACTTGTTAAATTATCATTTATTCTCTTATATAATTTACTTATTACTTTCTTTCATTAGTAAATAACAGTTATATAATTTGTATGAAGGCAAGAATATTAAACACAAATCAGAGAAAGGGTAGTTACTAGTATTCCATATATTTTGTATGTCATTATATTAATGTGCCATTATAAAAGAGAATAATATGTGATTTTGCTTGATCTTGCATGTGTCCACATGAAATTAGTCTAGGAGTTCATTTTCAAAATAGATCATTTTTTATGTATAAAAATAGCTTTTTAAATTTATAATATAGAATTTTTCACGGTAAATGCTACTATAGCGTCTGTTATTTTACCAGACGATAATCAAGATAATTTTAGATTGTGGATCTCATTTTACTATACTATATTTTATGTGGGTGTACACTGTAAATCGTAATTAGTGCCCACCAGCCATGGACTTGGAGATGATAAACATGCTTCGTTTGCAAATTAAAGTACTGTTTTATTTATAATTAGAAGAAAGGAGGGGTATTTTGGAAAAATGCTAAGAAGTGATGTTCTCGTCCTTGCCAAATTACATCTCAAGATTCTTTCATGCAAAATCCGTGGGCCACAATATATTTTTATGACAATACGATGGTCGTCCATGTCTTTCTTGTTATTACTTGTCAGGCCTTTGAATTTTCTTCGGTTTTCTTTTCTTCCTTTTCCAATTTGAAAATATCTTATATATTCTATTCAAAATCCACATACATATTTCTTTTCGTTCTGCTTTCCATCTCCCATATGAAAGTCACGTAAAATCATTTATTACTTTATTTTTACAATTTTCTTTCTCTTGAAGTTTGAGAAATAGTTTGAAACATAAATTAGTTTACTTAATAAAACTCTAATTTAATTATAGTAGTGGAACTTCTAATTTTTAGTATTTTATTTCAACCAAGATACTCAATCATTAGATTAAGATCTTTTTTTAATTTTTATAATAGTTAATTTATGGAAAAATTAAATAAAACTAATTTTCTGAATATTTTATACAACCCTAAAAATACAACCAACTCGACTCGATCCGAAAAAATTAGAAAATCCTAATGATCCGAACCTGCCCGATCTGAGTCGAATAACCTGAACTCGAAGTGACTTGTTGCTTGATGGTACCCAAACCCAACCCGACCTGAACCTGAGTGACTCGAACCCGATACAACCCGAGACCTGAGAACCGGAAACTCAACAGCTGACCCAAATAGATCCGACTGGAACAATCACTGATTTAGATCAATAGTGAAAAATAAATCTTCATTATATCAAAATACATATTAGTGTCTAATATTTTCATAATTAGAAAAATAAGTCTCCGTTATATCAAAACACAATATAGTGTCTAATATTATCATAATTAGAAAAATAATTTTGGAAAAATATTTTT